>OMLB01056966.1:0-12277 GCA_900302555.1 Myripristis jacobus
CACAACGGAGATAGTAGAAGGCGAGCTTGGAATAATAAAGTTCTGTCTGGTTGGAGTGCACTTCTGAGATAATGAGCATCAGATTTGACATACCATCTGGCATCTTTTTAAACATTTCACCCAAAAAGGTTCTTTGCCAAAAAAGAAAAAAAAAAAAACAGCACAGCACAAGCATAAAGTAGCATTCAGAGATCATGAATATGCAGATGATTCAATTCTGATAAGAAAAAAAAGCAGTCAGATAGAACCTTATTATTCCCGACTCACGATATAATGAAAGCTATTCGCCACCCTTTGTGTTGTGTGTGTGTGTGTGTGTGTGTGTGTGTGTGTGTGTCTGCGTACTCAAGGCAACTAGACACAGTGAAATGTCATTCATCCAACCTGTGACTTTATCGCTGTGTTGTGTTTTTTTTTTGTGTGTGTGTGTTTATTTACCTGGGTGTTGATTTTCACATTTCACTTTTTTTTTTTGACCTTTACATTGAGACAAATTTTTGTCAGTGCCATATTAATTGAGTCAGCAATTTAGTTGATAAAATGGCCTGGTTTTAGTCAGGTAAAATACATTATCACTGACTGAAATAAGCTGAGACAGTTCCAGGGCGGATGTGAGGACAGTGTCTTGAACAAATACCGCCCTTTGCAGTGTCACGGCAGATTTATAGCTGGCCTTTACCTGCAAGCGGGTCCAAACAAAGATACTGAGCAGATCAT
Source organism: Myripristis jacobus (assembly GCA_900302555.1). Lineage (NCBI taxonomy): Eukaryota > Metazoa > Chordata > Actinopteri > Holocentriformes > Holocentridae > Myripristis > Myripristis jacobus. The sequence goes on from OMLB01056966.1 coordinate 718, forward strand.
TTTTAACAGGATCATGGATTGGATAATTATGTTAGCACCAGAGTGTGAAAAAATCCATGTTATTTATGTGTGTTAGGCGACAGAATATTTCCTCGGCGTTGTTATTCTTGACAGACGTCCCCAAAACCTTCATAAATGAGCAATGCAGTCATTAATTCTGCTGCGATATTAACACTGATGTTGTTCGAGACCGACAATAAAACTGTCACCTTTACACAAGCACGAACCACGGTGAAAAAAAAAGCCAGACAGCCAAAACCAAGTTGTCTCCTAACTCCTAAAATTAGATTCATTTTTTTTTTTTTTTGTGCATCTTTAGTTCTTAGTGCTCTGAAGTTTTGAGGCACACAGATTCTCATAATTGGCCATCCCGCTCGATTCACTGAGACAGTTTGTTTACTTCCTCCATAACTGTTGTTATGTTTTCATAGACGATAAATTTAGGTTACTCTTTGTGCAGAATTCCCCCATGACTTGTGTCTTGCATTACCAGAAATCACATGCGACATTTTTTTCATAGACACCATTATACCATAACTGGTGTTGCACTGTGTGTTACTTTAATTTGAAAGTGGCTTTGTGCCAGATTTCCTTCAAGAATCCATAGAGCTGTGTGTTATTTCTAGTTCATGCAATTTGTTTACTTTTTTGCAGACATGGCAGAATATGCAGGTCATCCTCCTGATTGCGAATGAATATGGAGTCAAACGGGCATTAATTATCTTAGTCTACAGAAGTAAACATCGTAGCGTTTCTTTGCGAAATGTTGCAGGCAGCTGGAAGCAAGTTGTGTCAATTCATAAAAAGCCTTGAATATTGCTTAACGACTGATGTGAGCAGTGATTGCTGTGGCAACCTGTGCCGGTGGTCGGCTGCTCGGGAATAAACTGCGTCTGAGTTTCAAAGAGAACGTCAGAGATCAACGTTGGCAACAGATTTCATAGTGGCGGCAACTTGTGCGGTGTAAACCTGCAAGAGAGAAATTCATGCATATTTTGTTTTAACGTCATCATCATTCTTCCTGTTGGGCTTGAATCTCAAATGAGTAAACACATAATCCTCTAGGTAAGGAATGAAGTGTAAATCCTGTGGATCAGAGCCCATAATAACGAAACACATTCACCTTAGAAATAATGCAACTGGCACAAAACATTGCATTTTCACAAAGAACCATATGCAAGTGTTTCTATTCTTTAGTTCCGATAAGGTAAACTAGAAAATTGCCCAAGCCTAAATGGTGTATTCCTGGGGTGCAATTAATCCATTAATCATGCATTTATGCCTAATTACCTATGTATTTTACATAAATTTATGGTAACAATGATAATGACAATATGAAGGAAAATAGAGGATGATGAATCTATTGCTCTGGTGGACAAATTATAAAAAACGACTGTGCTTCGTAATTAAAGCATTGTATTCTGTTATTCATGAGGCTGTTTGCTCGTGTCCCACAGTTTCAAACTTGGAATAGAAACTCTGATAGTTGAGGTTTTCGACTTTCCTGCAAGTTTTGGTGGCGAGGCAACGCGGCACCGAGCGAAGGAAGTATCATGAGCAGGAGGAGGAGGAGGAGGATGTCACAAGGCTTGGGTTGAGCAATCACCCCCCCAACGCCGCTATAGTCAGTGGCTGCTCTGTGTGCATTTTCTGGCCTCACCACTTTGGAATGACCAGAATCTGAACCCCTTCTCGTTCTGCCTGTTTAGCTGAAAGCTCAAAGAGAAAGAGTTGGAGCGTGAAGACCTTGCCGCCCCTCTACTCTGCTCTGACCTCCATCCATCCATCTTGTCTCCACCTCTTTTCTCCCTCCTCCCACGGTGCACATGACTGAGCTGTGCCACCATAGCAACTTCTCTACCTCAGTGCACCCCCAATGTGGTGGAGAGAGGAAATTGTTTTGCGGTGGCTGTGCACCGTGCAACTAGCACTGAGCTTGACCCTCCAAGCATGACCTGGCCCACCTCCACCATCCAGCGTAATGGGAGGCATGCTTGAAATGTTATGGTGTTGCACTGGCTGTGACAACATATAGTGTTGTGTTTTATAATTTTTTTTTTTTTTTACAAGGTTTATTTACTCTTTCTCAGCAACTTCTTGCTTAGCGTTTCAATTTTAGACATTTATACCTGGGAGGAGCAGCAGTCCAGTGCAGCCGCAGACTTCTAGAGGGTGTCTGAGAAGTCTGGAATCAGTGAAGAGTAACACCATATATTTTTCCTTGTTGTGCTTGCTTTCCCTGCCCGCACCACTTGTCAAGTGATCTAAGGTGCCAGGGGTTCAGCTCTTTGAATGGAGCTGCAGATTCGAATCTCACTTCTGACAAGTCCTTTGAATCTTGTTTTCTTTTATGATTCAAAACTTTTTGGCCACGCTATACTGTTGGCCACTGAGCAGACTGAAGAACTTGGGGTTTTTGCCTTCTCCAAGGTCACTTCCACCACGTGTGTTGCTCACTTTTATCTGTCCAGATTTTCTTCATTGGGATTCAAACTAGCAACCCTCCAGTAAAAAGCTTGCTACCCGCTTGTAGTTGCAAGCCTGACTCTGACGTGAGCCGCAGAGGTTATTCTTATTCTCTCCGCTGGGTCATGTAATATTCATTGAGACTAAAAGTACATTGTTTTTTTTGTGTTGCAGTGCAGAGCATAGAGACAGTCACTGCCCTGTATGGAGAGACCATCGTTATACCGTGCAACAACGGAGCTCCTCCACCGCGGGATCTAATGTTCACCAAATGGAAATACGTAAGTAGCTACTGACCTACTGTGCTGTCTATAAAGCATTTGAGTCTTTTTTTTTTTTTCTTTTGCTTGGACATACACAATAAGACTCCCAAGAAAATCACTTCAGTTTGCTTCACTTGGCTAAACCTGTCCGTCTTTTTCTCCAGCAAAAATCACACTGATGTACAAACACACTGTGCTGAATACACTTAGGACCTGCTGCAATAACTTATCACCTTACTGTACACTGAATTAACCTTTTTGTATGAGCCAAACTATTTGACTTGATTGACAGTATCATATTATGACAAACTCCCATACCACCTACACCAGCAGGTACTGAAAGGCTTGCAGATACTCGTGATCATTTATGTAAGAAAGAGAAAAAGAAATGTCAGAAATGTCAGAGATGACATTGAACACAGGTGTACCAAGAGATTTTTTTGTTAAAGAAATTTTCGCTGCGGTTAATATTTACTGTCCGTGTCACATAATTATAATCAGAATGCCGGGTAAATATGAACCCTCATAATCCCCAATGTAATTAGATAGTTTAAATGAGATAAATTATGATCTGTCATACCAAATCTGCTAATATTATGAGAGACTGTGTGACTTGGCACTGTTTATCTTTCCAATTAATGTTTTTCTTTTCCAACTTAATCTCTGCATCAAACCATTTAATAGTCTTTCGAGCTCAGTTGAATGACAGGCCCAAGGCTGTGTCAGACATTGTTACATTTTTGTACATCTCTATTTAGGTAGACTGTAATTATGGAGGAATGAAGAGCTGTAATTTTTAAAGCATTACCGAATCATTCTTTCCACTCAACTATCATTTTTTGCTTCCTTTTTGTTTTTTTTTGCTCTTCAGGAGAAGGATGATGGCAGTCCCGGTGATCTGCTGATCAAACAGGTTCAGAAGGACGAAGCCATGGTTCAGGCCACGGACGACTACGCCCAGCGAGTCAGCATCGCCGCTAACTCCAGCCTTCTGATCAGCCACGGCTCGCTGAAGGACCAGAGGATCTTCACCTGCATGGTGGTGTCGGCCTCCAACCTCTTGGAGTTCCCGGTCAACGTCACCGTTCAGAGTGAGCCTTTTTAGATATTTCACACGAAGCTCTACAAGAGTATCTCAGCGTCATCATGAAGCCCTAATCTAATCATCACGAAATGCTTTGACACCAGTTTTTATCGACTCAACCGCTTTGTGACCGTTGGGCTGTAACGTGAATTGTACATTACAGTGTCAGTAATTAATAATGAATTTTAAAGGATAATTGTGATACAACCTGGGCCTTATTTTCCTAGTATTTATCATCACTGTGACTCTGAATTCACTTTAGAGATATACATGCCGTACCTCCAGTTCGTAGGGGGAGATGCAGTCCAGTACACAAATACATGGCTAGCACAATATCTGAGAGCAATTTAGTGACAGGTTTTATGTCGTCTGCACAATGTCTGCATGTTAAAATTGAACAGCATTTCCTTAAACAATAAGGAAGTGTGTTTTTTCAAATGACATTCAATACAGTCATATGGAACTGAAAAAGTTCTGTGCAGCCGTTTTAAGACCACGTATGTGCAAATCTAGAGACAACTGAAAGTGCATTTTTATTTCTCCATTTGGCCCCTCCGTCTGCACTATAATGGCTTGTTTGCACATCGCAAAACAAGGCATTTGAAAAAGCTCTCCCATGCGGATACGTTTGAAAATGCTGGATTTGTGATGTATGACCTATAATGCATGATTATCACGTGATGCTCGCTTAAACCAAAACAATCAACATGACAGCATATTCACTATACTGTGCTATATCAACTCTCAACAGAGTAGCAAGTCAGATGTTTAAATAAATACATGAAAATGTCGGACAATAACCTGTCGTCACTGAAAATAGTTTTTCCTTAAAATAAGTGGAAACAAGTGAAACTGCATTTTCTTTCCCCCATCGGTAGGTTTTACAGCTCAAGGTATGGTTCACCTCTAAAATTAAACTTCAGTGAACAACTGCCCACTTCCTGAACAGTAGAAACTCAAGTCGGTTTCTTTTTGTTGATACAACCAGCATGACACCAGATTAGCTTTTTTTTCAAAACAATTGAAGCTATCACCGGCCAGTACTTTCCAGATTGCTCAGAGGTATTGTCCACAGTATAACTTCTCACAAATACCCAGGGTGTTGTCCTGTAATACTAACTGTGAGCCTGTAAAGCCCTTTGAGACTCTGAAAAGTGATGCCGTGTAAGCCATGTAAGAGAATGAGACTTGCTTTATGGACTGTTGGTGATTTGGTCCGGCCAATTCGGGTGTTTTCCTCACAAATGGATCACCATCTCCAGGACCCCAGGGGTTATTAGTGGTGGCACCATATGCCACGAATGCGCTCCTCCATTGAAATATCCACATCTTCCAGTGCTGCAAATCCCATTCACAGCAGCAAACGCACCTGTTATGAGTATGAGGAGGTATGGAGGACATTTCAGTCACTGAGCAATCATTCGGCTTAATGAAACATGGATAATTTACAAATGTGGAGTACATTTGTGGACATTTTTAACTTTTATCCGTCTGGAAAGTACTGGCCACCAATTACTTGAATTGTCTAGAAACAGTTGATCTGGTGTTGTGCGAAGAAACTCTGTGTTGTATAAAAATGGAAACCTATTCCGAGTTTCTCCAGAGTTCAGCAGTTGATGACTGAAATTTAGTTTTAGGAGTGAAGCATGCTTTTAAAAGTTAGTTTTTCCCAGTAGGCAAAAAGGGGGAAGCATCCGCGGCTAATCTCACATACTACTGGGCCTATCAGCCTGATATTTTTTGTTCACAGTTCTGACTGAATGATCAAGGACATTTCATGGTTGCAGTGAATCAAAACCTCTGAAAAACAAGTATTATACTGCAGTTGACTGCTAACTGGTGCTCATTGGTTTTTCATATAAGTCCGAGGGCTGAAGAAGGGGATCTGCACTCTGCTGAGTACACTGTTCTTTTTAAACTAATTGATTAATTAGCTAAACATGAATGGTTGGTTTTTTTCATGCTCATTTATAAAACATGGGTAACATGTTTTACTATTGCTTTTGATTATAATCAAGCTGTTAACAAACAGCTTGGTTATAATTGTGTTAAAACCCACTGTTATTGTCACTGGTTTTGTCCTTATTGTCAGCTTCTGTTCCTGCTTAAAGAAATCTAGTTCATTTGAATTTCACTCACCAAAACTGCCCATGTATCACCATTTAATGGGTTTTGAAAACCCAAGCGTGAAATAGGACATGAAGAGACTAGCTCAATAGGCCTGACAGAGGGTATTATGTTATAGGTAACAGGGGATAAGTTAAAAATTATGGCCTACAGCTTGAATATATTAACAACATAATAAATTGGCAACTAAACATGCAGATGAATTTAGAAGACTGTGGCTGTAACCTTCAATTCTATAGATGAGTTCAGAAAATGTTGACAGTGTTGTGGATTTAAATAAAAGAAAATTTTCTAAGTCCTCCTTCAGACACTTGTGTGATTGCATAGACTGATTTTCTCCTGTGTTTTCAGAGAAACCATCTCCACCTGAGATTATGGACAAGGCGAAAGTGCTGAACAAGGACAAGCTCACAATGGTAAGACTCACTTGGAAACATTTTGCATTTTCTAAAGCACAGAGTGCACTTTCTATAAAATGTTAGATCAACTCTGCACATGAATAAATGCGCTTGAAAATTCTTGACAGTTTGTAGTAACCGCTAACATTATGTACATAATATAGTAGACTCAGTAAAAATTCATCCATTGTTGGAACTACTGTTTTGTCCATTTGATCGAGCTCACTGAATTTCTAGTGCATATTATTAATGTATTCATATTGTTTACACCACTCTACATACGTGAAATGGAAGCCAGCTGAGGGGGTGCCTTGCATGAATTACCACTGCGGTCCCTGTTTGGGTTTTCTAGCAAACTGGCACCTTGGATAATCTGCACAGATATCCGGGCAGCCTGAGGGATAGTCGGGAATAGAGAACAAGGAAGGAGGCGGAAAAAGAAGTCCAAATTCAGTGCAGCTTTGCTCCATTAAGTAGATGTGCTTGATAAGAAAGATGCATGATTTGCAGAATTGTTTTTCTAAAGTAGTGTAAAATGTTGTAAAGTTTGACCATGTACATGTAAAGACGGCTTTTGGTGGCCTTATTGGTCATTGGTGGCTCTAAACAGCTGATAAATATAAGATTTGTGAATAGTCATGATTTGTGTGTGTCAGATTCTGTGCTGTTGTAGACCGGGGCCTGATCGTCTCACCACTGAGACATATGACTGATTTTGAGTGTAGATAGTGTCGCCTTGTTAGCTCGCTAATCATAGCATCGGGTTCACTAGACATCACTGTCATGCTGTTGACCCCATCTGATTGGTACATTAGCTGACATATCTAGATGAACCTGGCGTTAGTGGTGCACGCACAGATGTGCAGCTATTGAGTTCAGGCATGGACGACCTAAATGTAATTCTGTTTTATCCATGTCGCTCAGCAACAATGTTAAAGTTCCTGTGCCGGTTCATTATTACATTAGATACTGAACTGATTTCCAGCCACTAGAGACTTGGCATTTCTGTGGGATTTAATGTGAACCAACAAGACTATACACTCATTGTCAGGCAGAGCACTTTGTCTTATCAGTGCTTTGTTACTTAAAGATACCCAGTGTAGTGCTTCTTGTAAGCACACTTGGTTTTGTTTATACTCAGAATGTCTCCACAAAACACATTGTGTGTGTCCTTCAAGCCTAATTAGGCTTGAAGGACACTAGCGATTACAAACTACTCTGGGTACCTTTAGAGTGCAAATAGAAAATCACAAAAGGGAAGAAGAAAAGTGCAGTGTTTGAGTGAATATGTTATTCTTCTTACCGAGATCTTACCGAGCGCCAAGTGTGGTCTTCTGCAAAGTGTAATCCAGAGTTTGCATTTTTCTAAACTACTTGGTGGTTTTGAAGAACAGTAAAATATCTATCTGATGCGTGTGTGCCCAAAGCATAAATTTTGGTACAGTTTCAACACAGATGTTTCAATATGACAGCTCGACTAGATATTTGTGACAACATGGGGAGGAAGGCTCAAACAGCAACACAAGGAATTAGTGGAATGATTTTGACTGCACATTAAATAGTCTGATTGACTCCTTTGACTGGATAATGCATCTCAAAATCAGGCCGGGGATCTGAGTCGTATGGTTAGTGTGCTGACTATTTAGCTCGCTAACACAACCAAAAAACAGCTGCTTTTTCAGGTTTTGGGTTTTAAACATACCAAGGCATTATATGAGTCCACACGGTGATGAGATATCCTCATTAAATGCAGAATACTGGATTTGTATCTCCATTTCCTTCCATAGCTCAGCAAAACAGCTCCAAAATTAGCACTGGAAGCAATAAACAAAGTGGATTATACCCATATTAAAAACAAGACTCTTTACACATTTTCTTAAGGAAATTAAATGCCTTTTTTTCCCCTTTTGTTTCCTCATTTGAATTGGAAAGCAGATCTGGCAGGTAGAGTCAGCAGGAAACTTTGACACCCTAACCTTGCATTAGGAAGAAATGACCTCATAGTGCTACACAAATAAAACAGGCGGTAACAGCGCTTCTCTGTGTTTTTAGCAGTGGGTGCTCGGCCTGAAGCACAAAGCACTCTAAATCAATAGAGAAAGGCTGCACTCCAAAAATGAATGACACCTCAGCGTTCCATTTTTCAGGTCTTTATTACAATCGATGTAAACATTGTAGTTAGCCGGCATATGCTGACAGATTTCTGCTATCAGCCGAATCTTCATCAGAGAAGTTTCCATTGATGCAGCGCTGCACAAATAATTGCAGTTACATAAAAAAAAAAAAAAAATGGGGTCAGGGACCTGCTGTGGAAAGCTAAGAGCTATGTTTGTTGGAATTGGAACAAGGGCTAAAAACAAGACAGCTTACGATGTCACGGAAACCAAAATTTAGTTACAAATACACATGATCAGTTTATTCGCTTTTAATTCTACATTTCTGGTTATTTAGTATATTTAGTCATTTCCACTGCAAAACAAAACTTTCATGGTGGTGACAGATCTACAGATGTCGGAAAATTTGTGTGGCAAGAATAAAGTGTCTTCAGGTGGAGTGAAGTTTCTCACCGCTGACTAGCTGACCTGATTTTACCTCACAGTGAAAATAGATCTGTGGTTAAAGAAATGAAAGATGACTGACCCGACTTCAGTACGAAAGTGTTTACTATGGTTGCTGTTAAATGATTTTCTAAGAGTGCACTGACATGTAAAAGTACATCAGAATATGAGAGCGTGTCAAATTGGTCTCTGAGCTGTAAGAACAATAATATACACTCAGTGTCACTTTATCAGGTCCACCTGTACAATCTAATGCATTTCAACGCAACAACGTCTCTGCCATAAATTCTACCTTTTAAGAAAGTTTATAATGTTCAGTTTGTGTTGACGTTGTGGAGAATGTGTCAGTTTAATTCTGTGTTTATTATTGAGGCTGTAGTTTGCAGAGGTCTGCTACTGGGCTACATTATATTGAGCGGTGTTTCTGTTTTTTTGTCCACCCTATTTATATAAATAAGGGAGGACAGAATAGTGGAAACACCTCTCAATACAATGCAGTCCAGTACAACAGCAGCACTAACTTTGAGCTCAATGCCAAACACAGAAGTGAATGAACATCTTTGTTACTGTGACAAAAAGAAAAGCTGAGCATTACAGGCAGCAGAAGGGGAAACTTCATGGCACAACAGCTGGATTGGACTGGATTAGGTTGCACAGGTGGACCTAATAAAGTGGCCACTGAGTGTATATCCTCCATTATTTCAGAAATCACTTTTGTTCTTAGTTATACAGCCATTCCGCCAAATATCTTCTTCTTCTTTGGTTGTTTATTTTCATTCCCTGAACACACCTTCACCTTGGGTTTCCTTCTTATATCAGTATCTGTGAGAAAAAAAAGAGAAGAAAACTTTTGAAAAGCTGTGGGCAGCACATTTCACAGCGGTCATCTGCCTCCACTCACTAGCAAGCAATGCACATTTTATCCACCACATGCAGCGTATACACATTTATTATGGATCAAGTGAGCGCAGCTGCCTCTGTTGGTATTCCCACCTAAAAATTGAGGTGCTATTGAACAGCTTTGAGCATTTTGTAGTGCAGGAGAGAGAGAGAGAGAGGCAGAGATGTTGGGAATAAGACAGAGAGAGAAAGAAAGTGGGAGTGGAAGAGAGGGATTTCGGTTTTGATAACCTGCGAGGAGGATGATGGAGGGCGTGATTGCTTCATACTCAAGTAGAATTACAAATTAGAGGAAAGTGTCATGTTGAATGGTTACCAGAGAAAGCAGCAGGTCTGAACTGTCCTAGATATGGAGAAGGAGAAGTCATGATTTCTGCTGGGCTGCCTTATGTCAGTATATAAAGATGTATGTATACATATATGAGAAATCTTTACGTACAGGATATTTCTTTATAAAATATGGAGTGGCCAGGGGTCTTCAGCTGTTCAGTGACAGCTTCAGTCCTCATGCTTGTGATGCTTCCTGCTCGGTAAATATCCGTGGCTTCTCTTTGAAGGAGGGAGTGGTGCAGACATCAGCATTGCCAAAGTGGATTTCTCAATAAAGCACATTCAGACGACATGATACATGAATTTGATTCATCAGTCGTGATTCATAAATGATAGACACACATTTTAGCAGTCGTAGAGACACAGCAGAGGGTACTTTATCCACCGTGCAATTTGCAAAACAGAGGTTATATTTTTAGGCTGACAGAAATCCAGCATTAATTCATGGTTTATGTCATACTAAGTTGTAGCCAGACTGATACTGTATAAGATGCTTAGAGGGTCTTGTATTTTTTGATTGATTTTTGTTTATACCCATAATTTTAAATACAAACCTAACTACATCACTGCTTATGAAGGCAAGTTATCATTTCATAATAACCAGTTCACATTCACATCATAAAATATCATAAGCACTTGGAGTTATCTCTATTAGATTGTATATTGACGTGATAAATCACCACATGTGCCATAACATTTAACAGTAAATTTTTGTTTTAAATAATTCAAATAATTGTAATTATACAGTATGTTTTAGGTCATAAATGTGTGTGTGTGTATGTGTGTGTGTGTGTGTCCTAGGTGATTTGTTCTTCTGGATGTGTATGTCTGTGCTGTGGTTTGTTAGTGTCAGACCCATTTCCTGCTTAGTGTGTGGGCCAGGCTTATTGACTCAAAGTGATAGAAAGTCTGTATGGGTGTGAATATGTGGTGTGCCTTCAGAGGATGTTGTTTTTACACTTTTAGACTCACAAACTCTCACAGTTTGTGAGAACATTCAATAATTTGCACGAGTTTCTCAATAGATTTATCAAGAAGGAGCATCGCACTCCTTCTTAATGTAGTGTAACTGCTGGGTAATGTGATAAGTTGTCAAAATGCAGGAAAATGGCTCTCCGAAGGAATAAAAAATGGAATTAGACCTGGTTTTGTAATCATGTAATGATAATGGGTGTAAATTCCATTAATTATTATAGTATCACTGAATATCCTCTTATATTTTCTGGCAATTTATTACATCAAAAGATTTCATTACATTTTTGGCTCACTTCGAGGGACATTTTATTACAATTTGACAAGTTATTACATTACCCAACATTTATGAGGTGCCACACTCCTCCTTAATTAACCTACCAGGAAGGCAAGTGTAGCAAATGAGGGCTTAGAAGCGTGAAAGGAGCTGGTACTATTCTTGGCTTGGATGCAGTGAGGAGG
>OMLB01056967.1:0-17010 GCA_900302555.1 Myripristis jacobus
CAATCACGTTACCAAGCCGTGTCCACCTTCGTTCCCCGTGGAATCATTCTTAGGGTGTGTTCCTCGCTAGGACCATGGGGAATGCTGATCACATTTAAGGCCACTTTAAGGTGCTGTAATCAAAACTCCCTGGTAGAGCACTGAAACTTTTTCCTCACACACAAACACACACACGGACCCAGTGCATCTGTGTCTAACCGTCATCCTGAAAAACATGCACCCTGTGTGTGTGTGTGTGTGTGTGTGTGTGTGTGTGTGTATATATATGTACAAGCTAACAATAAATCTCCCAGTGCTCGCTCTTTGCTGAGGAAGGAACTCGGTGTAACAAACAGATTGTGTAACCTGGTGGCAGATAAAAAGCGTGGATCATGGGCTTTGCTGTTCTCTGGTACACATACATGCATGCAGGGATGCACACACACACACACACACACACGCTTCTCCCATGCCCTGAAAGCATCCTCATGTCAGATTAAGTAAAGGAGTGCCTGCAGAGACATGTCTGCAGTGTGTGCAGGAGAAGCGAGCAAGAGCAGGGGGTTTTAAAAATGGGAGTGGTGGCCTGAGGCTCTGTATATATACGTGTGTGTGTGTGTGTGATAAAACCCTGTGACTACTTTTATTGTATTTCACAGATTAGCCTGGTTCTATCTTCAACTCTCCACCATAGATTTGCATTACAGGAGTCTGCCACTGCCACTGCTCAGCCTCACTGAGACGATCAATCATTTACCAGCCTGCCTTGGCCTCACCTTCCTCTCCCAACAAGCCAACTGCAGGTCAAGTCTCCACAAAACAGGATGGCCAACGCCCACCGGAGAACAATGGCCAATGTGGCTGACGCTTCTGATATGGCAAAGGTGTGTGTTTGTGTGTGTGTGTGTGTGTTATGTACCGGCACTACTCCACGGCTCTGATATTCCGGCTAATCTACCTGACACAGAGTCTGAAACCAGCACCCGAACATCCAGCACATGCAGGTGAAAGGTAAACCGAGTGAATTTACCAGACACACTGTCATGTCAATCTGCTTAAGTGAAATCCCAATGCATGCATGCAGGTTCACACAGTTACAGCAGTCGCAGAATACATCCATCCAGCAGCGGACACATGGCTGGTTCAACAAAAAGTTCGTTTTCAGGTTGATCTGACCGCAGAGCAGGGAAATCTCTGTGGCAGAAGCACTCAGCAGTCAGTTTCATGAGTTAATTTTGGCTTTTTCATGTCATACTCTTAAAATTGCGTAACATTAGACAGAGTTAGGCATGCAAAAATACATTAACACGTCTGTGCATGCAGTTTTCACGCCTTCATTTTGGCTTAAAATTGTGCTAAAACTGTTGACGGTGCCTTTTCTCCACACATATTTGTGGTGGTTTATTCAATCTCTGAAGCACTTTGAAGCACCTCATTTCAGTCGTCTGACCAGGTGAGAACAATGCCATTCAAATTCAAGGTGCTAATTAATCACACTGAGATGCCTAAAAATGCAGCATAATGGAATGAACTAAGGGCAAACTGTCTGAACGGCGCAAAAATCTCCACCATAACAAATCATTTAGTCTCATAATCAACCTTAAAATCTTGTTTTTCTCAAAACAACTGGAAAAGAGTCTGCCAGTGGGACGAGATAATCCCACTTGTTTACACTGCAGTTCCACTTGTTTCTGGGATTTTTACTAGGAACAAGGATAAATATGTTGAAACAAGGCAGATCGGCCCATTAGGATCGAGAAGATGACGCTTGATTCAAGAAAATTCTGTAAACAAGTCGATCAGCATTGGACACAAGTGGAATTATCTCATCTGACTGGCCAATTTTTTTAGCTTTTCACAAAGGAAGAAGGAAGCTCTGCATGGCTCTGACGGCTCATATGACAGCAGCTCTTTAGTGGGTCAGGTGAAAATACGGGAAACAAGATCCAGGAAGTTTTCATTGATATTTGTCCTTTACAGACAACCATGAAAAAAAAAACAACAACAACTAAGGCACTCCTTAGTCTTGAGGTGAAGTAATACTGTGAATTTATATTTAAGCAGGCAACTGAGCTGACCAGTGCTTATCAAATCTTCATCAGGGACCCTCTACACCGCTTAGGGACAAATATCAAGCTAGACTTCCTGGATCTTGTTTAGATTTTTTTTTAACTTATTTGAAGAAAAACAAGATTTTAACACCGACTGAGACTAAAAATAACCGGTTACGACAGAGCTTTTTTGCAGCACAGTCTGGACTGATGCTCATATCCAGATTTTTTTTATGTGTTCTTAGCTACTACGATAAGCACCATACAAAGCAAACTGTAGCAAGGAGAGCAGATAAGTGCACAATGTTTAGCCAAAGCTGCAGGGACCAAAGAAAACAAAAACACTGGGGGAGAAATCACCCCTAAGAGCAAGTTAATTCATTTTAGCGCCTCAAAGGACTGTACAGAGAAAGACCCAAAGCAGTCCGGGCCACAGAGGAATCCACAAAGCTAAAACACAGCGTCCAGAGCAGCTAACACATTTCTCTGTGCAGAAGCTCAAAGACTCACTAAAGAGACCTACAGAGTCCAAGTCCTTTTCAAATAGGTGGCTTGAATTGGGAATCAGACGCACTACTCTCCTCTAATCCACTGTAGCAGGAGGTCAGAGCACAAGAGCAAGCTAATTAAGAACAGCAGCTTCTTCTCTCTCCCCGTTCTGGCGACAGCACACACACACACACACACACACACAATCCACGTTTCACCTGAGCCCCTAATCTCCCCCACAGTAAATCTCTCCTGCCTTTAAAACGCCCCCTGTGGAGACGTAAGCTGTCCACTGATAAATGAGCAAGCTGCGCACACAGACAACTCTGACATTTCACTTCTGCTTCTTGAACAAGTGTTTTTTTTCCCCCCCTTTCTTTCTGCTTCGTCTTGAAAATTATGTAACTAGTTCTCCATGCGCACTTTTTTAGCTTGGTGGAATTTATGTTGGAAATCAGCCACCTTTGTGGAAGATGTCTTAGCGCTGGGCTAAATAAAAAAAAAAAAATTCACTTCACTTGTAGCAGTGTTGGCATACAAGGTCTCTAAATGAAAGAACAATATTTCTTTTACTTTTATGTAGCAACTCTGCTGGAAACACAGTCTCCACAGCCCAGAAAAAATATAAACACAATAAAAATATATCATCCGTCCTCATTAATGACCCCCTCCCATCCTTCAAAAAATGAAAAAAAAAAAATCCTGGAACGAGCCCAGGGTCAAATCTGAGTCCCTGTTTTCTTCATCCACTAAAACATGCACACTGATGTGAGCAGGTAGAGAACAGTGGTGGAAAATTTGTGACTCTGAGGTGTTTTGGGAGGAAAGTTCAACTTTGCCAATCAAGCTTTACAAATCTCTTGACACTTCCAGTGAAATACCGAATGATTGCATAACTGATGATAACAGTTTAGATAAATGTTTGCACATCGGTGATCTGAGGTAACGCTGCATCTGCTGAACAGGGCCGCTGTCGAATTCCTGTCATTGCTGCTTTGCAAACAGTGGTGGTAAGACAGCGTCTGAGCTGATAAAATGACTGTTTAGCCTGGGCAAGTTCAGTGGTTGACCTTTTACCTGCTAAAACTAAAAATATTTCACACACTCTCAGAGCTGCAAAATGTGAGAAGCAGAAGGGCCGCAGGTTTGCATGCAACAGCGTCTCACCGTTCTTCCTCTCCCGCAGCGGCAGCAGGTTGGGGGCGGGCTGAAGCGACAGCTCCTGAAGCTCATTGGTCACTGCCTCGCTCTGCGGGCTGGGGGCGGAACCGGCCTTCCTGGTGGCTTCCATGCTGCCGAGACTTGGCTCCTCCCCCTTCTGTGGGTCAAGCGTTGCCACGGTGACAGAGAGACCTGCAGCGAAAACAGCACCTCAAAGCTGTAATGTCTAATGTTCATGATGTGTGTGTCTTTCCATCAAAAGATGAGCAGGAGCCATTACCCACAGTCCTCCGCTGGGAAGGCAAATTTATGTTGTGTGTAAGTTTCCATCACGGCATACTGAGCATTAATCAGAACATTAGACTGTTTAAAAGTTGACTTTTTTCTGCAAAGTGCTGCATCGTCCTGGTTTAGATGTATCCCAAGATTAAGAGTGGAGCCAAACAAACTGGAAAAGTTTTGAGCTGTGTTCTGCATGTCTGCTGGTGAGAAAAACAACATTTCACTTCCAAACTCCACTTCCTCTCATCTGTCAGAAAAAGCAAATTACAAGCTTCTCCCCAAATAAAAACAAAGAGTTCAGCAGGACTGTAAATATAGTAATATCTGTACTTATTATCCACGACTATACTTTGGCAGCACTGTAACCATAGAAACGGCTGTAGTTAGCATCCATGACTCTACTGCATAACTGTATCCACAGCAACGGAGACAAACCAGTGAGACTGATGTTCAACCTCCGACTAGCAATCAAAAGTTTGGTTCTCTCAGAAAAAATGAAAAAATAGAAAAGTTCTTCTCACCTCACTTAGACGAGGTTTATCTAGGAGTGAACCTGTGAATATAATTAGAAATGAAAATACCAACTTGACCTCTTGACTCTGGAATGAGTTAATTGAAAGTGAGTCAGCGGTCTGTTAGTCTGAAATAACAGATCTCAGATTAAGTTCGCCGGGATTCCGCTCTGCTACTCAAGATGCGTTATGGATATGTTTATTAATCTACATGTGGTACCTGCAGCTCCTCGACAGGCTGCGACACGTCAAACAAGCTAGTCCCGGAAAACTGAGCATTCAGACATACACACTCCCATACACACACTCACACACACACACAAACAGCCACGGTTTTAAAGGGAAGAATGCAAGGCTGTAGGCTAAGGATTAAGTCAGCCGTCGGGGAAGAATATGCATGTTTGAGCTTTTACAACTGTTGCTCTGGCCACTGCTCTAGGCACGCAGACGTTTTCTTTTTCGGGAATTTTTTTTTTTTTTTTGGACTCCTCAACAGTCTCAACACGTTTTCCCGGATTGTCTGACAGCTTCATCTCAGAGATGGACTGCACAGCCCGGCGTTGCACCGACAGCAAATCACTAATGGTTGTTTACAAAGGCAGGGGACGCGCTACCCGTCGCTGTGTTGTGTTGATCTCTCTCCCGCGCTCTCTCTCTGCAAATGTGTGTTTTCTAGCCATGGGGTTCTGGCTGGGATTCTGCCATTACTGCACAGCAGGCCTGAAAACAATGAGGCAGTGTTGTCTGAGATGTCACTCTTCTCTCTCCCAATCAAATGCCTGCGCACGCATTTCTGTACAGCGGCGCACAACCACATGACAGTAAATGTTGACTTAATCCTGGCCTGAGGATGTCTGCAAGTTTCATCCTGTTATATTAAAGATTTTTTGTAAGAACTTTAACCAGTTCCCATTAGAATGAAATGTAAAACCAGTTTCTCAGCTGTAATTAACATGAAATGACTGCAGATGTAATCAGAGTATGAGTAATGCGTGACAAGGACGACATCTCCAGGTTGATGGCAACACCTTTCAAACCTTTACAAATAAAATTTAAAATCTCAAGTGTATTCCAGAGCTTTTGGGGCTTTGAGTTTAAAAACTATTTACACACTACATACCCAGAACATGACCTCTTTTTGCGTAATCCACTTTGGGTTTTCAGGTTTCTTTTTTTTTTGCCTCAGAACATCAGCGATACCACACGATGAGCCATCCATCCAGGCATGAAATGTCATTAACATTCAGCTGGGTTCATGTGTGTTTTGTTGCATAACGTCTCCCTAATAGGGGATATCCCTCTAAACACACTACAGTTAAATAAACAGTCTACATGAAACAGATATTCGTATAAGGAATACAGAACTGAGTTTAAAAATAAGACTTGATTTATCCCAGCGTGTTGGAGTCTTCTCAAATCAGCTGATCTCCTTCAGTGCGACTGTGGTTACTGAGTCACAGACTTCCCCATTACGTCGCCATGACAGCAGCAGCTGGCCAATCCTCTGCTATCCTGCTAATCTAATTGACCCTCAGAGTGAAGAGCTGTAACTCTGTAGTAAATGCATTTGGGAGTCAGTTTTGAATGTTAGTTTTAAAATTATATGTTGCAGTGCCATAAAACACGCCTGGCTCAGAGAGCTTCAGTCAGACTGACAGAGAGAGAGGAGGAAACAGGTTTTGAAAAACAAGCTGATAACACAGCTGGGAAATTCAGCGACGCCACAATGCCACATTCAATCAATGACTGAGCATCGTTATGCACAACATGACAAAATGTTTAAGTTCCACCTTCAGTCGATACTGCCACTTATAATACTGGCTAATGCATTTCAAGCATGTTCTATATTTACTCTGAGGTTGTGCTAGCTTGTGTGATTTGATGGTCAGATAGAGCATGCAGGGGGTTTCAAGATACAACATGTGATGTTTGTCACGGTGCACTGCATCACTTTGACATGTCAGGTCTGCTGACGACCGACAACAGAACACGGGACTGAATCTGTGGCCTGGATCTCAACAACCGCGAATAAAGCAATTCTTCCAACTATGAAGCGTCTCATTATTCAGTCTAGCCAGTTTCCATGAGAAAGTCGAGGGCAAAAAGGCCTTAGTCACCGCCGCATCTACGGCGCATATCAATTTTCAAACAGTTAATTAACCCGAGGTAAACTCCATCAGACGGCTCTGCAGACACGTTTGGCATCAGTTGCTTCATTCTCACCTTCCCGGCAGCTCCCCTGTCCGGAGGGGTGCTGTTCGAACACGCTGTGAGCTTCACACTGGTGCAATGCACGGGGGAGGGACAGTGTGTTCCTCCAGCATTCCTCTCTACACGCCCACACTAGTCTCTCAGATATATATCGCAGTGTGATCACACAGGTAAACACACACATACACACACACACACACAGCTCCATCTCTCCACACTGCCTGGTTCACATGATAAGTAGTGGCACAGAAAGCAGCATTCACACTGGTGACATGTGTATGTAAACAAATCTTCAAATCTTACAGCATTTGATGCGATAGGTTGATAGCACAGGCCTTGTTGCAGCCAGGTATTATTCAACAGAAAGACCGCATAGCTGCGCAGACAAAAGCAACAATAAAAAATAAAATGGTTTCCACCTGACCTCATATAAACTTGGCAGGCGATAACACTTTGGCAGAAAACTGGAGGCTTGTTGCTTACCTGTGCTAATAAATCTTCGAGGTGGGTTTTCCCATTTCAGCAGGACAGAGTTCTGCACAGTCCTGTTGGAGAGGACAGGAAGAAAAAACACAGTCAACAACAAAGCACCTCCTTTCCTGTCAGTCCCGTGGCTCTGCTCTGGTGTCCATGTAACATGTGCCTCCAGCATGTTACACTCAATACGTAATCTGAGCTTTAAATGCTTACAAGGTGTACATATTTGTGGTGTTTACAGATTTTTATGCGGTCATTTTATATGATGACTCCGCTAAGAAAGCCCATCACCAGGGGAGCAGGACTGGGCTTCAGTGAGTGACTGCTGTTCAAATACTTGCACATATTAATGTATAGCCTATGTGAGAGAGATGGTAACTATATTGATACACACTGTGGTTATCTATATGTATTGATCCATATGTATCAGTAGTCTCTTTGTGTAAGTAGTAATAAAAGTCGTTGATCCTGGTCAGGTTTATACTGTTGGCCCTGTAAATTGTCTGTTAATGGTTAATGCGCCTGGTTATAAAAATTATTCATTAGTATTGTAAGTCCCCTTTGATTATGATTATATGATTATTTCTTTTATGGTGAGTAATTTACTGAGACCAGGCTTGTATCCCCCAGATCCTAAAGTGCTTGTAACAGATTAGGGCTGAACAATATATACCGTTATCTAGATATGCAATATACTAATACCTCAAAAAGAAACAATATGGACAATATCAAATTTAGGGTTTAGAGTCAGCCTGAGACAGTGACGGGTATGTTCTGACCAATAAAACATCCATATGCTGTTTTTTAGAAGAATGCTTAATTTTTTACTGTTGCTACAGGTCAAATTTCAAATTCAAAGTGTGAACCCATAGTCATATCACACATTGAGATAGCTGGCATTTCATCGAGGTATGGAATGTTATCCATACCATGCAGCCCTATCAGTCATCAATTTATAATCTGTGTATTTATAGCTAGGACAGACTCCCTCCCGTTACATCCAGTGCTGCTGTGGATTATAATCCTGAGCAGGAATAAATCTGCATCAGCAGCTGTGTGACCAGGACAGGTGCTCTACTGTGAAAAATAAAAAAGCCAAAGATGTGAATCAACAGCACTGGTACTGCGGGATAATGAGGCAGATCCACGTCGCAGGAGGCCTTGCCACAGATGTCATGATGGGGCAGCAGCCTGCAGCTGTCACCGGCCAAAACACCAAAATAGACAGGCTGGCTAAAGCTATTGTTAGCTTATCAGGGTGGGAGCTCAGCCTAACAGTGGAGCCACGGCAAAAACACACATGGGCAACAAAACGGGATGCTACTGTAGTTTTAGACTGGCGTGGTTGTTTACTAGCAGCAGCACCGGCTAACTGTGGAAACTGCATCCCTGTTGGCTCCAGACAGGCAGACAGCCCAGACGGCTAGCTGGCGTTAGCATGCTAGGCTAAGCAGCAGCAGAGCCGCTAGCTGGCTGGGAGCAGCAGCGCCTGTCTGTCACGCCTGACGCCCAAACTAAACGCAGGGAGGCCGCCTTGCTCCTTCACTTAGTGGCGCTATCAACCTGGTGAATTTTTATGATGGCTTACCTATCATTGTCGCTACTTTTTTGTTGTTGTTGTTAAATAGAAGTAGAGTCCTTTGGCATTGGTCGCACCGCCACTTCCGAATCACAAAGGAAACTTTAACCGGAAAGCCCTCCTCCGCCCGAGATGCAAACTCCCACTTCCTTAGCAACCCGTTGCTAACCAATTTACCGCACTTGAGCGGTAACTACCTGGCTCTTTTCCCAACTTTTTGTACTTTGTTTTTATATTATTTTTTATGCTGAAGTATATTTACAGCAGCTTTTCTAATGAACAAAATGTATGCATCATGTATAATTCGCGTGCTTGACTTGAATTTAACCAAATAAAGACCTATCTTTTCAACATGGCTTTTAATTTGGAGTAATGATGCAGCCTTTTTCAGTTTAATCATTGGTTTTCATGTTTATTATTACTTTTTTAAATCCTTTTTTCATTTTTATTTTGCTTTATTGACTTTTATTTACTAGTATTTATTTACATATAATTTTTATTGTTGTAATTTTTAGTCTGGCATACTTTTTTTTATTGTTGTCTATTTTATTTTGTGTGTTTTAATCTTGCAACATGAAGAACTTTGGGCTGCAGGTTTTATATGTGCGTGCTATATAAATAAATAAAATTGAGATGAGTTTATTTATTTATTTATTTATTTTAAAGGTAACAAACTGGAGAGGATACAGCGGGGTCACACCTATAAATATACCAGAAACAATATGATGTACACTATATGTCGCTACAGCTTTGTCAAAGTAACTGAGTGCAGGAATTCAAAGATGAAAACTTGTGTTGACCCCCCCCAAACAGCCCGTGGTCTCTGGCTCCCCCTGTTGGTCACTTCGTTGTAATGCAGGGGCCAGTGGCTGGAGGCCTGTTGTTTGTAAAAAAAACAACAAACAGGTCCACGCTTATATAAGAGAAGCTGAAACTACATGTCACCAAATGTGATCAGAGTGATTTGTTATTTTTCTGATTTTTCGAAGGCCATTTAAGTTGTTGGTGTTATCATTTTTATCCCCCTCTTAAAAACAAACAAACAAACAAACAAACAAAACTTGGCTGAACATCTATGCATGACACATTTTATGGAGACTTTAGCTGTGTTTAGCAGCTATCTGACTGTTTTTGTTCAGTATGAAGAGTTATGCCTGCAAGCAAAAGGAGTAGTAAGCATTCCTAATAATAATATTATATATACATTCACTTGTTTATTTATTCACCAGTTAGCTTGAAACACAAAACAATGATTTGAAATTGTTAAAAATAGCAGCGATGGCACTGAAATTTGGCATTTAATTGTGATTAATGCAGATTTCTTGTAATTGTGATGTTAGTATTAGTAGTAGCAGTAGTTGTAGCAGATAGATAGAAAAATAGACAGACTGATAGATAAATAGATATTTTGTGGTTCTGTTTTACTGCAGCAGCGGTCAACAAGACAAGAGAGCAGTATCTTAAGACACTTTGATACTTTTTGTAATTAAATGCACAGTAAGTCTAGGTGCAAACAAGTATAAGACAACAGAACTACTACTACTAAGATCAGCCTCAAAGCTTGGACTATGGCGACATCTAGTGGCTAACTGCTGCACTACAACTAGTAATGTTTAGGCAGTGTATTTGTGCTTGATTGTTTGTTTGTGTTTGTGTTTGATTGTTTGTGTTTGTGTTAGTGTGTCACTGATGGTGCCTTCCTCCTGTTTCCCACTCTTCTCTTACCAGCCGGGTCAAGGTGAAGCCTCCGCCTCCTCCTATTGGCTGGATGTTATGGACGAGATGGTACAGCAAGTATCTCTTAATGTAGAGACCAGAGGTGAAAGTAACTAATTATATTTACTCATGTTACTGTAATTGAGTAGCTTTGTTGTGTACTTGTATTTTTGGAGTATTTTTCAAAGTCAGTAATTTAACTTGTACTTAACTACAATTTTTTTCTTGATTATCATGGTTCACTACATTTTAAATCAGGTTGCTGTCATGGTCAAACCTCCAAAAATATCGACTACATTTCAGTCTGAATGACAGCAGCAGCCATGACAGTGGTAAAAGCTGCTACTCACCTGAAATCACGTCAGGTTATCAGAGAGAGACAAAGGGAAAACTGCAGGGATTTTCTCATTCACTAAGCTCTGAGTGTTGTGTCTCTCTCCCTGTCCCTGTCTCTGCAGTCTGGACCGTGATCAGCCCTGCTGTGAGGAAGATCGCTCCGTGCCTCCTCATCTTCCTGCTCTTCACTCCCAGTGAGTGACTCATCCCTCCTGGTCACAATCTGCAGTCAGGACCTGCCAGCTCAAGGCTTTTCAACAACACCTGAGAGTTTTGTGTAAATGTTTGAGCTCACCTGTTGGAAGTGGAGGATCCCTTTGTTCTGCATGTTGAGTAAGTAGTTTACTTCAATTTATTTGTTCCAAGTCATCTTTATTTTGCCATTGTAGCCTGAGTAGTAATGAAATTTCATTTAATTTTGGTGTCTCAATTACTAAAGTAGGGGGCTGTATTGATTGATGTAATTTAGAGATCTGTGAAGACTTGAGTTGTGTGTATGTATGTTTCTTGGCTGTAGAAAATGACACCAATCCACCTCATCCTCTCTGACTGAATGCAGAAGAAAGAGGAAAAATGCTGTAAAATGGAACCTGCAAATTGCCTCTCTTTTCTGTGCTCATTATAATCAAGTCCAGAAAAGTCCTGTAAGACGCACCTGTTCATCCTGTCCTGTTCTTTGTGTCTCTCGGTTCATTCGGATTCTGGTACATGACCTTGATTTTCCTCTCAGATACACACTTAAGTTCTCCTTGTTCATGTGGGCCTTTCAAAAATAGATAGATAGATAGATTTACTTTATTGATCCCAAACTGGGAAATTCCCAAAGCAGTGGTTGGAGGATGCGGGCAAAAATAAAAACAAAAAACAAAAATCAGAGTCTAAAAATGTCTTCACAGGTTTATATATTTACCTCACGTGCAGGTACATTGCAGGACATCTTACACATATTTCAGCCCTACCTGTTAAAATGTGTGAAGTTGAAACCTGAACAAATTCACTTGATCACTTTCTTATTTTATTGCTGCACAAGTGATTAGAGGTGAGTGGTGTACTGCAAAACAATAGAAAAAACAAAACTTTTTTTTTTTATTAAAAGGTCAGATTTTTCACAAAATTGACCTGAGTTTTCTGAATTACACAACACAATATTCACTGTAGGTTTTCGGAAAAGTGCACTGCTTGATGAGAAAAGCTGATGGATATCAAACAGTAAAGACACAACAAACAATTCCCATCATTGATCCTCTTATTGAAAGTATTTATTCAACTTCCAGAGGCCTGGCTGCCTTAAATTTAGAATAACACTTATTTTTACTCTTGGTTGTCTATGTTTAAAAGTAAATCAAAAGGAATAGGATAAAGCAATGGACAGCCACGTTTCTGTGGAGGCAAGCATCAATAGACTGACTGACACTGGACACTGGCGACATCTACTGACGAATTCCTGTACTACATCTAATAATCTTAGGTTATAATGGTAGTGTAAATACGTGAGATGCCTGGGTGACAGCCTCTCTCTCAAATATGGTCTCATTTCCAACTCTTTCTGCATGTGAGACATAATTAATGCTCCTCAAAAACGCCAGTATCTATAAGAGAGTGATGCAAAGTCTTTAATCTCCTCTCATATGAAATTATATTGCAGTCGTTTCTCAGTCTTGACCCATGTCTGCTGAAATCACAGCGGTTATTCTTCTCATATTTTTAGCGCTGTGTGTGTGTTGTGTCAAAGCCATCCCACGGCGCCTCCATCACACTAAATCCTTTCTCTCAACATTGACAAGGAGTCACGACTGTGATTCGGTGGACTTGGATGCATGATGTATGTACAGCACTGTTGCATTATCCAACTGTAGCGTTGCCAATCACGGCTGCACCGACACTATAAAATCCCAGAGCGTACGTTTTATTTTAACCAAAGCACATCCCACAGGCCTGGCTCGGTGGCAATAAAAGAGGCTTGGAAGCGGCTTAAATCCCGATGTGCCGGCAATTTCCTCCTCAAGGCAAAGTGGGGCGATTGTATTCGTGGTCAAAGAGGCAGCCTCGGTTTCCAATACCTTGCATTAGATGCTGGTCACACTTGGTTTTCACATCCAGCTCAAGCGATCCAGTCAAGAGGACTCTCAGCTCTAAGTGCAGCTGTGAATGGGGTCGGAGGATTCAAACCACCTTTGGACGTGGTCAAGGATGCACTGGGTCATATAGCATGTGCAGTGTGAGATAGGAAATAGGATGATATTTGGAAGATAGTGACCACATGGGATTTAGAAGTGAGGAGGAAGAACGGACAGAGTCATCACAGTTAAATGGAGACGTATAATAATGTCAGATGTTTCTGTCATAGTGTAGTCCACTGGTGTTTCTTTTACATTAAGGCTGTAGTTTTTTGTAATTTGCAGGGCAGGAATGGGTCTCCTTTTTCGATGGTCCTCAAGATTTCTTCTGTTTCCCTGTTACTGCTGGGGTTTTTCTTGGTTTTTCTTGTAATTTGCAGGGCAGGAATGGGTCTCCTTTTTCGATGGTCCTCAAGATTTTTTCCATGTTTCCCATTTACCGCTGGGGTTTTTCTTGCCTGCTATGAGGATTAGGTCAGGGGGTGTCATCCTGCTTGTTGTGAACCTGTGTGGCATGTAAAGCCCTTTTTTGGAGGCTGTAAACAGGGATGTTGGGCTTTAAATAAACTTGAACTTGAATGGTGATCTGTCTCTGCTGTCCTCGTGGGATGAGATGAACTGAGAGGGATGTCAAGGCTGAACAGATAACACAACGCTGATTCTGGACTTAAGGAAATGGAGAAATAGGGGATTAAGTTTGTTTTCATGTGTTTTCCGTCGTTTAAAGGAGGAAGGTAACTGGTCGTCAGTAGCATTGGTGGGGCTCTGGGTCTTGAGATACATGGGGAACTGAGAACGAGAGCTGAGAGAGGAACTCTAAAGAGAAAGTTGTTAAGATACAAGTGATAATTGGCAGGTTCAGGCCATGTAGAAGGTAAGCCATTGTGTTGGCCGCCATGTTTATTGTTTTGTCAGGGATGCTGCGGCGTAGGGCATAAATCTTGACACTACGAATTTTGCAAAAAGGAAATCCAGAATAAATCTTACAGAATAAATCTGGAGATGATCCACCTAAAGCCTTGGACAGTGATTTAAGGTAAATGTGACCTGTTGATTCAATTTCCAAGACAACCTTTTATGAGCACTAAAATGAGATGTCGCCACCTCGTCACTGATTACGCAGAAAGGCTATTTTTTTGGAAGTCTTTCACATGAGCAGCCGTGTGCTCGTCTGCTGCGTAGGGGCTGTATCTGCACACAGTCTGCCATCGCCCACCATGTTTGCTGTCGATAAAACAAAACAAGAGCAAGCGAGGCTCGTCCACAGGGAGCGTCATGCTTGGAAGGTCAAAACACTGTCTTATTTCTGCATCATATTTTTGTGTAAATTTAACCAACGTCCTATACAAAAGCACGTCATTATAGCAGATCAGAGCAGATCTGACTCATTTAGCCTGAGAGCTGATAAAGGCTCTCCTTCTCAAATAATGTTGGACACAAGCTATCTCTCAACAAGCTGAATGATAAAGTCTTAACATGTCGCACCGAGGTGACTGATGTAGGGACAGATGGATGATTTTGGTACCGGTATTCATCACTTAGAACTGTAACATGCAACTTTTACATATAAATAAGTCTGTTACATGCTGACTACTGCCAGCAATGCTCAAACAATGATGACGAAGCCTATAATCAACTGGGAAACTTCACCATCACGCTGGTGCACAGTTGATGTTTTGCGATGGTTTTTACATTAGCAGCAACTCACAATTACTATTGGAATCACACTACATCCTTCAAACGACAGCCAATTTCCTCGCATGATGATTCCATCGGCTTGAAAGTTTTTTTTATCATATCTTTTTTCTTTGTACAGGAAGATTGAAAGGGATTTTCCTGAGCCATGGGAAGTGCATTTTTCAAGTAGCATTTAATTTAATTTAATTTTATGCAGTTTTAATGGCACAAAAAACCAAAGGAGCAAGACAGTTTCTCGAAAATGTATTGTGCTGTATTCCTTTAACCACCAAACCAACATCGCTCACATAAAAAAAAAAAAGGATGTTGAGGAAAGTGATTCAGGACAGGTAGCATGCTTCCTCACTGTAATACATTTTAGCAAGCTTTATTCTTTATTTTTCTTGATTTAGATTCCCATTAACATCCAGTGGTTGCTACTCCTCCTGGGGTCCATGCAAAAACAGCAACAATAAAAAAACACGTAATAATTAAAATCACATTGTATCAGTACAAAAACAAACCAAATGTAAAGGTCACTAAATATATAATATAACTCTACATATGAAACACAAATGGCAACCTACAACGAAGAAAATACAAAACAAAATTGTGAAATACGCAACGACAAAAAGCAAAATAAAAACAAATCAAAATTTCTGAGACCAAAAAAAAAACTTGGCACCACATGATGAATGTTATGTCTGTGACAAAAACCAGCAAAAACTATTTTATCATAAAGGAACTGTGGAGTGTTATTCCACATAACAGTGTGCGTGAGTGACAGAAGACATTTGCATTTGGCCTCCACAGTTCACCATGACAGTCTCACCCACATTAGCACAGACAGAACAGAGAGGAATTCATTCTGCTGCTGTATTCTGTGCAATTTGATTTTTTGTGTGTTTCTCAGCAGCACTTGACCGCATAACAGAACAACTAGAAACAACCGGCAATCTCAAAAACAAAGAAACAACATGAAATCTACATTCTTGCTGTATAATCTGTACATGGAAGTGTGTAATCATGTGCTGGTGGCCATGACACTCTCTCTCCGTCTCTGTGTTTTGAAGAGCGGCGGTGACGATCTCTGCTCTGAATGGCAAGTGCTTTTTTTCTTTGTTGAGCCTAATAACACAGTGCAGCGTTTTGCTCACACTGACAGAAAAAAAACAAGCCCCTTTATGAGCTTCGCACGCTCCTATTCATGTGCCACAATGTCCGCCGGCTGATTAGCATGCTGCACAGCGTGGAGGGATGATTGGTAGTTTGATGTGATGTGAAATTTTCCAGGTCATCTGCAATTACAAAAGTGCAACGCCAAGTGAATTCAGTCTGCCAGTACGAAGCTGCAGGAGCGGCCGCGCCATCTCTGCTCCTTTTTAATGAGTTTAGGGCAAAACTGACAGGATTTTAGGATTTTGTGTTCAAGCTAGGCCTCAGAAGAAGCAAATTGTCGCCATTATCTTATTACAGAAAATGAAAAATAACTTCCACAGAGACAATAAACATGAAACCACCTGGTTTGGACAAAGTGTCCGTCAAACTGAGCGAAGCCCCGCCCCCACTTCCTGGTCCTGTTCCTTTGTGCATTTTCCTGCTATAAGTATTTTTTATCGATCTTTCAGGAAATGTATAGACATGATAATCACCCTGCACCCTCAAAAAAAAAAAAAAGTCATTTCTTTGCATGAACTACACTGATACTGGTATGGAAACAGCTCTACTAACTAATGCAATTAACTAGTTTTCTTAGTGGAAGCTTGTAGGCCAATAAAATAACTAATAAATTATTGTTGTCTGATAATTTATTGACTTCTTTCATTAGGTGAAGCTGTGTAATAAATGGGATAATCTACTCCGAGGTGGCCTGCTATTGAAAAATAATGACCTTTGCCTCTGTGAGGGGGGTCATAATTTCTCAACAGAGGAACACCTTGTTGTGGATTATCCCTCACTTGACTATAAATAGTATTTTTTTCTCTGTAATCACATATAGTGTGCCTTGTAAAATGACTGGGGAGAATGTAAACTCAATGTAGGCAGAGGCAAAAGACACCAGAGTTCTCCTTTGATAGTCAGATGGGTTTAGTAATCCTCTCTCTCTCTCTCTCTCTCTCTCTCTCTGTCTTGTGCCCACGCAGCCGAGCTGAGTCAATACTCGGTTTGTGAGCTCATTTCTGTTAGTGTGCATTCTGGGAAAACAAGCCTCACCTCGGTAAGAGATATAATTAGATTTCCTACCGTCTGAGAAAGGAAACTGAACTGCGGGTGGATTTGGTAATGTTGGGGATACAGATGAAGCTGTTTAAGAAAAGCACCGGGCCTCGTCTGCCCACACAGCAGCATGTTCTCCCTCACCCACTGTGCGGCTACAAAGAGCCTCATTCTTCTTGTACAGCGAGCGGGGTGGGAAAAAAATC
>OMLB01056969.1:0-10652 GCA_900302555.1 Myripristis jacobus
TTTCCTCTTTTCCGCCCAGGAGCTTATCCATGCTAGCTCCCACACCCCGGGGTCCCACAGGCCAACGGGACGGCAGGTGATTTAAATAGCACACCACAGGAGTGCTGTGTGCGTGTGTGTGCGTGTGTGTTTTTTTAATTTAGTCACGAGTCTTAAGAAACCACACGGAGACAGTAGGTAGCATAGAGTAAGCTCTGATTCATCTATCCATGGCCTCATTCAAGCTCCTTACAGATGCGATTGTGTTGGCATCTGTAGGTGTGTGTGTGTGTGTGTGTATGAATATCTGATTTGCATGTGAGTTTTGGTCTGTGTCCATGTCCGCGTGGGGTTCGAGCTCTGTGTGACTGCGATACGGCACGGCGCAAGTCGTCGAGATTTCAGGCCTCCTCGGTGGCTCCATGCACGTCCGAGCGTGAAACCTAAAGCAAGCAGAAAGCTCTGTGAAGCCCTGTGTGAAATCACACACAGCGTTGGGAAGCATGCTGCTTTATGTCCCCGTTGTGCCTCAGAGGAGACACATGGGCCTTCTGGGTACTCGCGAAGAACGGCCAGACACATATTCAGTGCCACAGGTCCCTTTTCTTAGCTGTCGGGATTGCAAAATTGTTAAGAAATAAAGATGTGATTCTTTGTTGATTCCACAAAGGGCTTGAATACATCTCTACCTTACCCGCTATCCTACTTTGCTGCCCCAAATTCTTGCTGCATGGTAGACCAGCAAAAGTACAAAATAGGTGTTAAAGGACAATTGTGGTGTTTTCAGTATATGCAACATTTCACTGATTATTGAGGACTGAGCTTCACTTAATGGCACAATCGAGCCACCAAGAAGGTAGCACAGAAAAACAGACATAAATGTCTTTTTTGGATTCAAAATCCAGTCCACTAACTTTGCTGCCTCAGGTTGCGTCTCCTCTCTTGCCTCTCCTAAGCGATCAGCAAAATCAAGATGTTCATCATTATTTATTTCTTTTTTCTTAATCTGGAAGTCATTGTCAGTCATTTTACCAATATGAAAAGGATGAAAATCGCACTTCTGACACTTCTGTGGCTGTTTGCAGGGATGCTTTCCCCCAGGAACCCCCCAGGGGACAGCAGTCAGTGCAGAGCCAATCTCTTGCTTATAGTAGGCTAGTTACAGTTTAGAAAAGCCCTTTTAGTGCACTGATGAAATGGCTTTTGTAGACTAGAAGGAAACAGAACATTATTCCCGAGGGACTTGGTTTCAAAAGGATGCAAAAGCAACAACCCAGAGGAGCTTTCAGCATTTATTTATTTGTTCTTAATCTATTTTGATCTTGAAACGGCATTAGATAAACAAATACAGAGCAAGGACGGAGAAGCAGAGGAGGCACAACCTGTAGGAACAAGGCTAATGGACTAAAGACCGACTATTGTGAATCCGAAAGGACTTTTATGGTTGTTTCTCAGCACTGCTTCTCAGTTGTCCCATGAATTTCAACTGGAGCCTGTTTTTTAGTGATAAGTTTCTCAGTATTGGTGCATCCTGGTGGCTCACTGTGTACAGCGCTTACCAAGTAATACCAAGGCTAAGCCGCAGCAGCCTGGGTTTGAATCCTGTTCAGACCCTTTACTGCATTTCATCCCCTCACTCTGCCCTGTTTTCCCGTCTCTCCCCACTGTGGCTATCTAATGGGGAAAAAAAGTTTCTCAGTATTAAAACAACCAGCAAACTTGTTGTATTTAAAGATACTATAATGGTAGAAGTAAGAAATACAGCCTAACTTCAAAGATACCAAAAATGTCCTTTAAGATTTGGTTCACCAGTGATCTAAGAATACACGTGTCGGATCTGACTCTACAAGGCAGGCATGACTGTGCACTCAGGGTCTCTATTGTGTTTTCCCCAGTGGTTTCAGTTCACCAGATGTATCTTTAGTGTGCCCCACCGTGACTCAGCAGCATCTCTACTGCATCCTAAAACACGGGTGCGGGATGTTGAGAGAAACGGGTGGTTCCCACAGCCGGCCTCTATTTTCAGTCAGTGTTGTCATGATGAAAGGATCGGTAATAACAGGTTTGAATTCTTGTTCTTTTTTTATTCCTGCCTGCATATCTTACTGTTTCCAGCTTCACGCAGGAAAAATGCAAGACATCGACATGGACGGGTTTTTTTGTTTTTTTTGGGGGGGGGGAACCTGCTGTCTCAGCTGATGTTTACCAAGGTGAAAGTTCATAGCGGGCAGGTGTGACATTTCACAAGATAAACGCTTCCTGGTTAACCATAAGGGCTGCCTAGGCCATGAGGGAAACCAATATCAGTAAAGGCGAGACATAATGGGGAAAACACATGGCTGGGCTTCAGAGTCCAAAACCTGCCACAAATGCAGCTTGTGTTGCAAGAAAAGAGAGATGCTTTCAAAACTGATTTAGTGAGGCTGAGGCTGAGGGCCAAGGAAGCTGTACAGTACACAAACAAGTGGAGCCAGCTTTTCATGTAGTTTTCATTACTCACTGAGAGGCTTCTTCTCTGGTTTCCGCAGTCCAGAGATATCGTGGTAACGTGAAAAGGAAAAACTAGTAAACCGTCCTCGATCACGATATCCTGGAAACAGTCAGTATGGACAAAATACACTTTTATTTTGAGAATGGAATTAAGTTTTCCTTCAGTAGATTATTGTCTGATGCTAGTTGTACCATATCTGGCGACTAAGGATTAGTGTTTTGGATGTGTACGCATGATAATTAAGAGCACATTGTGTGACTGTTTTTGTGTCTGTGTGTGTGTGTGTGTGTGTGTGTTTAGAGATGGCTATGGCACAGATGCCACCAGGACTGTTTTTGGCGCAACTTTGAGGCCCTGCCAGCCCAGCATGATGCATGTTAACATCTGGCGTATGTTTTGTGAGTTTGGAGTTGGCGTAAAGCAACAGAGGCTGAGTTGTTGCCAGTGGAGCCCAGTTGTGGTTGTTTTTTTAATGGCCTGGTTTGTTGGCTGCTGAGGTCCACAGTAAGTGTTGTTGTTGTTAGGGCCTTCCGTTATTTATATCGAAATCCTGGAGTTTCTCTTGTTCCTGGTGTTGAGCGCTTCGGTGCATCCCATGGCACAAAAAATACATTTCACATGTAACCGAGGAAAGAGGTATATTTCACAATATAGAAAAAATGATATGAAGAAATACATGTAGATTTCTGGCTTATTTTTCTAGATATTTTAAGTATATCCATAATATGGTTTGATCGTATCTCTTTCTTTTTTTAAATATCTCATAAAACATGTACATGTGAAATGCATTTATTCGTCTTGAAAATGTCCATTCATTCATTCATTCATTCATTCATGTCTTGAGACCTTCTGAACATCCAAGATACATGTGGCAAAGTTCACATGAGCAATAAATTTAAATATTGAGGTTCTGCTTTTGAGAGTGTCATGCAGTGCTGCAGGGACTGTACTAGTTATTTCAGTTAATAGCCTGCATCCACAATAAATCACATTATATTGTTAGGTAATCTTGGCTTACACACATGGGTTTGTTTTTCCATCAACCTAAAAATAAGACTTAAAGGGTCCCCTCCATTTGGCTTCTTTTGTAGGGGTGTATGGGAAAAATCACTTGTCAGTCAAAAAGGCCACCGGCAGGCTCTTTATCCGTAAGGACATGCTAGCAGGACAGCTGGTGTCGTGTCCCCGCGTCCACAAGCCCAAACGAGGTACGTACCATCCTGCACGACCACTCCGCTGCTCTCCAACGGGAAATGATCCTCCCAAATTAGCTGACAGTGCATGCCGTTTATCAGAATTCCCTGGCAGCATCACATCCTGTGATTAACAATATTTTGCATTCCTGACCTGCGAGTGCCACTCATTACTGGGGGAAATGGGAGCAAGTTCACCCACAGGATGTCATGTTGAGGAAGGCATTGTTCTGCCCATCGTTTCCTCTTCCCCCGTTGACTACTTTCTCTAGTGATTCCTACTTCGACTGCGCGGTGTCAGACGTGCATTAGAATCTCAGCTGTTTACCCAATTTTCTACTTCATGGCTCATTTCTTCATTTCAAAGCTACCTGATTTCAAAGGGGCAGCCGGCGCTCACGGGCTCTGGGGTCAGTTCGCCGCATAGCGCGGATCTTATGAGGTCGAGATTTGTACCTGTTTCTAAGGAGAAGTCTGTGCACAAAACAAACAAAAGTAGGTGAAGATATGATGACAGTACTCTATGTACTTTACTTCCCTAAATGAAATGATATACTGAAGTAAAACACCCCATTGCATGGATCTGCTGCAGGTGCCTGTCAGCAGCACCTAGCAGGGACTAATGGGTGTTTAACACACTCTCTCCTGAAGCTCTTCTTAAAAGTCTTCTTTGCCTTTGATTTTTAGATTCAGTACTCCTACCATGTCCTTGGGGTTTCCAGCAGGAGGTGGACTTCACTGAATCCCATGTGGTTGTAATATTTGCTTCAACTGACTCACATGATTTGATCCACTTGGCTTCATTCAATTTCATCGCTGCTTACTCTCCTGTCCTCTCTTTCCTCTCGTGTTTCGAAACATCGGATGACTCAGTCGGGCTCCTGTATATCACTTTACTTTCTAAAGCATAAATTCGATTGATGTTTGAGTGAGAGGAGCGCTTCAAAGTGCTTCATTTTTAACACTTGGATTTTAAATGCACCGCTGAATACCAGATAGCAGATAGAGCGTTATCTAACACAACAAGCCAGATCTGAGTCACATTTGCCCATGCCTTTTCAAAAGGACCATCGTCAGTTCAAAGCCTCATTCAGCCATGAACGTCATTGATGAATGCTACAGGTTGTCAAGTAGCATTATTGTAGCCTCTACCATCTGTCACACTTTCACTGGTTTTCAAAGCAAAGCAGTAGGGATTCGGGGATTATTTTTGTGCAAAATTATGTGAATCACTCCTGTCTCCTCCGTTCTTCACATATGCATCAGAAATCATTGGCATTTCTCTCCTGCCTGTTCTTCCAAGCATTTTTTTTTTTTTAATTTATGCTCCTGATGCATAGAATGGTGTTTGTCTCCACGGGCTTGAGAGTCAACACCGCACTGCTGGGTCACCATCCCAGCTGCACAACACGCACATTGGCAACGGCTGATGTCCGCAAATGACATGCTGACAATCATCTTGAAGTCTCCCAACCTCTGTGCGTCTGCGTGCATGCGTGGTGTTTTCCACTGTCCCACTCCATTTCAGTCAGCGTTCGACCCAAATTTTAAGGGAGCGCCGAATTCCACAAATTAGTCAGCGCACCAAGATCTGGACCGTGGGCACCTGCAATAACACAGCAGCACTAAAGCATTTCTATTTATGTCGCGAAAGCTGGCTGACCATCTTTGCCACTCAACAAGAGTGACTGAGGGGAGATGCGGAGCTTAGTGGGTGGAGACCCTGACCCTTAGCCTAACTCCCCTCTGTAATTAGCGAGATGGGCTGAGCCACAGGTCTTAATGGAGGGCCACTCCCACGCTCCAAATCAAAGGGTTGGGTGACCACACACACACACACACACACACACACACACACACACTTTTTCACGGACATACAGGAGCACAAACATCCATACACAGGCTTGTAACTGTGCACACATACTCACAATCAGCGGAGTTTGTTTGCATACGCTCGCTATTTTGGACATTGTGTAGAACCCACCATGTAATATAGTGCAAATGTTTGTTAAGGAGTGTAAGTACAGACATTTGTCTAAGTTTAACTGGGTGTGTTTTATACAGCTGGGTCTGGCTGATGTTATGTAATTTTCAGCTGCAGCGTGGGCTGTCATAAGAAGAGAATATCTATCTATTTATTTATCTTTCTGTTAGGGCTGGGCCATATATCGATATTATATCAATATTATGACTTCTGAGATTGGACATAATCTGGGATTTTGGATATTGTATTATCCTGTAGTAGTATGTCTGGTATGGTAAACAAAAGATTGTTAAGTATGGTGAAGTATGTACTGGTTTTAAAGGCTGCATTTCAGTGAAGGGATGGAATGTTCTCAGCATTATTAGACTGTTCCCAGCTGTTTTGTTATTTGCCTTTGACTATTTATCAAAAAACTCAGTGCGTAAATATTTTGTGAGAGCACCACGACAGTCATTCCCACAGTGCTGTCACAAAATCTATATCGAAGTATTCGGTCAAAAATAATGTGATATCACCCATCCCTACTCTTATCGATCTCTCTCTCTCTCTCTGTATCTATCTGTCTCTATCTCTTTGTCTTTAACTCATGCTCATGATGAACCTGGATGTCACTAGAAACCGTGGCACGCACATTGCACTCTCTCTATCTTCGTCTGGGGAAGATGTGCAGACATTACAGCAGGATGTGGTGAAGGATGAGAAAGTCTACCCTTTAGAGGACGTGGAACCTGTAATCTGGTTTTGCATACTTGCAGAGAATTCCAGTGCAGCAATTCCCCAGCCGTCCCTCCTCGCTCAGTGTCGGGTCCCACAGCAAAGCGGAGGCCCCCTTAACTTCAGCACCGTGTCTTTCCGCTTGGACCCGTGGACTTCACAGCAGCCATTCCTGTGTGGTTTTCCGCTCCCACCTCGGCCTATTCTGGGATATGTGTTCCCTCCTAAGCCCTACTTAGCTAAGTCACCAATTTCATATTGCAAATGAAATGGTCTATGCTCTAAATACATGTTTATGAAATTCCCTAACTTACTGTAACATTCCTAAAGCAGGCCAACACCAAAGGGAAAATTCCAGCGCCTGAAGAAATTGTCTTGGGCTGATCCTGTCGAAGCTTGATGGGTTATTTTCAGTGAAATGTAGAAAAGTTACAACTCTGCATGAAGAAGAAAGTGTAATGCAGTCTGTCAGGAAATGCCCCCCCGTGTCTTTGACTGATTGATGACCAATATTGTGTTTTCTCGCTGGCAAACGTATGCCTACCTTGACTTTTTTCTACATCCCGGCACATTTGTACTATTATAGTACTCCTTGTCTCCCAAGCCAACCTCCACATGAAAGGAATTTTTTTTTCCACCATATCATGTTTCTCTCTCCGCTGTTATTATTATATATTTTTGTAACTCTGTGTAATCTTCATCATTTACTATTACCTCTCTGAGCAATCATTGTTATCCCAATTATCCTGCCACTCTGACTCATTTTTCTCACTGCAGACTGAGACCCGCTCAGCTAATGGGCTGACTAATTGATGGAGGCGGTAATTTGCTTTAACAAGGCACTAAGCTCCTGGACAGGAGCAGCAGCTGGCCTTGGTCGGGCCGTCTCACACCCCTCGCACTGTGTCCTTTAGATATACATCGCTTCCACGTGTACTTACAATGGTTACTACTTGGTCTGTACATAGCCCGCTATTACTTTTTGAAAGAATGCTTGACTGCATCTTGTATTGGCATAGCAGTCTTAAAATGACCCAAGGTTGAGTTCCATGCATTTTTTTTTTTTTTGCAGCTTTTATTTCTGAAATGAAGACAGTTTGAGATAAGATACCAACTATATAAGAACTTGTTGATTCAAGATTTGTAGCCGTTGTGATTCATGTTGTCTGTATTGTAGTATTGATTAAGTAAATGCAACTACGAATGGGAATGTGGCCAGATTCAGGTCCATGGATCATGTGACCACAGTAATCCAATTAACCATTTAGCTACATGCCTATGCATACCCTAGCTCCAATTACTTTCTCCCTCAAACACTCAGCAAAGTAGAGGATGTGTTCAAAGGTGACTTTGACCTTCACTCAAGCTGCAAATTCTCCCCACATCTCCTTCAGCTTCACCCCCTGCCCTCTCCTCCCTAAAGCTTTCTGCGTCACCCACCCATGACCTCCGTGTTACTGGAAACTACCCATTTGGTTCAACACAAGGAAACGGTCAAAGGGTTAAATGTAGTGGCGGTTTTAAATGTTTCTGTGGATTTGTGTGGACAAATAGATCATTGAAGGGTGCACGGTGAAGTCAGAAGTGTACATATGAATCAAAACATAGTGTAACTAGAGGTCAGACGCAGAGTAGCATGGTAAACACCAAGAACAGCAGAGAATGCGGCCACAAAGTACAGGCTGAACTGATGTGGGCTGGTGCCTATTCTGGTCAAACGTGGAATTCAGTCTTGAGTTGAGCCAAAGCACCGTACAAAACACACGTACTCTGTCCCAACCCAGAACAGCTCAGAGGATCAGGGGAGATCAGAGGAGAACAGGTAGGATAACTGTTACACTCCACACGGGCACGTTTAAGTTCTCTTTCCTCTCCTTGTGGGTGGTGGGGGTAAACGGCAGCTGTCAGCTTTTACAAGTCTTGTGCCCTGGAAAAAATTAGTTCCAATCCGCTATCCAAAACGCTAATGAGAAGCACACACAGGGGGGCTGTCCATGATGGATGACAGAGGAAGGAATGGAGTTGTCTGTCTCTCTGGGTCCTCGCCCTGCTGTGACCTCAAATGCCTCAGAACGGTCTATGAACCCAAGCCTCCCTCCGAATTCCTGAGACAGCCTCAAAATCATGAGAGAGTGTGTGTGTGTGTGTGTGTACTTGTGCACGTGCATGAGCGTGTCTGAAAAGCCTGAGGATGTGTGTATGGCAGCTGTGTCTGTATTTATACATCCAGCACATGATGAATTAATGAGCCACAGCTCTTTCACAGGATATGAAACAGCATCTATACAGTAACTTTTATGTGTGTTTGTGTTTGTGTGTGTGCCTGTGTGTGTGTGTGTGTGTGCATGCATTTTCATGTAGTATTGTAGCAAAGCCAAACCAAGGCAGATTGGATCTGAGTGTAAGACTAATTACTCAAAAGCCTACATGCCGCTATTTGAAGTATAAACACTACTTACCAAGTCACACAATGCACTTCCAACATGAGCGTGTTATAACCCCTACCCCAAGCGTGTGCCAAGAGGGAAGGCTTTGCCAGGAGTGAACCAATATGTTGGGTCATGTGTGAGGTTTCATTTTGCACTAGTCCCATTGGCATGCACGACTTCATTTTAGAGTCCAAAGGAAAGATTGTTCTCTTATGTAATATTTCCATCCTCTCTTTATAGCTTTTTTCTCTCCACACGTTGCAAATTGTTTCCCTCCATCTCTCTCCGTGCTGAATGTGAATATTACACTGGTGATGATTGGGAGTGTATCGCCTCTGTGTCTCTGAACGGGGACGGGTGTCGCGTGCAGGAGAAGAAAAGGCCGCTGTCTTAAGCCAGGGCCTGGATTTGGAGAGCGGACTGGAGGGAGCGCATAGACCCTCAGTGTGAAGCAGCCTTGAAAGGACCCCATTGTTCTCACATTAAAGGGCTCCACAGTGCTCAATATACTGTAGACATGGGTCGTAATGTACAAATGGACAGTTATTGTGTTGGGGCTAGTGCCACCTGTTGGTTTACGTTGCTTTTTTAACCCTTATTTAACCAGGGAAATTCACTGAAGGTGCTGTTTTAAGGAGCAAAAGGGTCAAATGCGTTTATGCACTGACATGGGGGAGCTGCACGGTCTTGAAGCCCTTTTTGACTTTGGTGAGGCGTGCTGTGCCTTGATGGGGTTTTTGCACGAGGGACAAAAATCACCTGGCCTGACTTTATTTTCAGCGAAAGGGAGCTCAATCGGCAAGACTTGTCCTCATAAAAAAAAAATGCACTCTTACACGCATCATGCACATGCTGCCTACACGTTTCGCCTGTCACGTCGATGAGAGTTGACTCTTTCTGAACTTTGGACGGTGTGATACAACTGGCTCACCCAGTTGGCCAATCAACAGACACTAAGCTTCTCTACCTTTGAAATAAAACCTTGTTATTTACAACCCGGCATGCAAAAATGAAGATGTTGATCCTAGCTGTGTGCTACTGTCCATGAACCGATAATTTGCTACGGTATTTACAAGTAGGCAAATTTGCCATATGCTATTTGTGTTGCTGTTTTACATTGCCGCATTTTTTGCCAATTCACATGCAATGCGGCAAGTACAACAGAAAGGGCAACGTTGAGTCTCAAGCAGTGCCGCCGCTCTTAATTTGCCAAAAAAACTGATGTAAGAGCTGACACATGAGCATGCTTTATTATTAAGGGACTACAACACAACACAGCCTGTTCCAGATGAGAAACTGCGACAAAAATCAGCAAAACAACGGAAACTGCAAACTGGCCAATTGAAGAGGGCCATCAGTATTAGGGGAGAATAAAGTATTAAGTGGGAGTTGGACTTGGCTGTTAGACATGGAAAAGTGTATTTACAGAGTTTCGTATAGCGTTAGGAATATTATATAGGAATATGATTTTTATAATACTCCACACCGACCCAATGTCACCCACTGTCCTCTAGTGTGCAAATTCTGCAAATATTGTCTTTATTCACCCTTTTATATGAAGAAATCATGACGTGGTATTCACTATTGATGTAGTCTTTTTACTTGTGATGAATTAATCTTCTAGTCATTATCAATTATCCTTTGTACTGGTTGCTATGTGAACATGACAAACCCTTAATACTTACTTGCTTATCTTGGCAGGTGAATCCACGTTTCTGGATGATCACGGACCCCCTGCTCCAAGAGTGAGTTTCCTCTCTCTCTCTCTTACTTAACAATCTCCTCACCTCTGGCGCTATATCATTCTTTTTTTCCTCTCCTCCCATTTTTTTTTTTTTTTTTCTCCCCTCCTTCCTTCTGCT
>OMLB01056970.1:0-14805 GCA_900302555.1 Myripristis jacobus
CTCCTCCCACCATCCCCCCATCCCCAGTGCTGTGGCAGTGTCAGCCAGCAAGCTGCTGGTTTGTCATGTCATAGACAAGCTAGTGTTGCAGCGCCAGATGGCAGCTATGTGTGTGTGTGTGTGTGTGTGTGTGTCTCTTTCTCTCTGGGGGTGTAAACAGCAGCTAATGTACACTGACAGCTCCTCATGACTGCTCTCTTCCAGCCTGCTGAGCTGCACAACAGTACTACACAGACAGAGACAGGGAGATGAAGGAATAAGAGAAGGAAGCCAAAAAAGCTTCAAACTGAAAACTTAAGCACCTTTGCTGCTTGTTAAATGGAAATTGAATTAGTTGATATAATATGAGCAGTGGGCATGTGTGTGTATCTGTGCGATTGAGGCTCCTTCCAAACCCAGCAGTGAGTGGAAATGCAACTTGGTTTAGAAACCTTTTAGCATGTTTACTAACCTGTTTGATCTCTGTCACCCATCCAATTCTCTTTGAGCAGAGGGCACTCCCAAGACGTCAGCAAGCTGCAGCCCCGCTCCAGAGTCACCCCTCAGTTCAGCAGAGGAGTCTGTCAATGGTCTAGCAGGGGATCCACTCGCTCCTCAGTCCTCCAGTCTCAAACCTCCTTCTGAAGAGCCCTCAGGTGGGGAGTCCCAGCCTGGTACTCCCCTATCTCTTCCTGGTCCCCACTCGGGCCTCAGCATCCAGGAGATGGTGGCAATGTCTCCAGAGCTGGACACTTATGTCATCACCAAGAAGGTTAAGGAGGTGCTGACTGACAACAATCTTGGTAAGGAGCACAGGTTTAATGTCCCCTGTCTCCCCTGGTTTTTCTTCCCTTTTTGCTTGATGTAGTATAACTTTGGCAATTATTCAGGTGTTGAATCAGAGCTCTGGATTGAACTTTTCCCCGCCCTCCTTTCTTCTTCCCAGGCCAGCGTCTGTTTGGGGAGAGTATCCTGGGTCTGACTCAGGGTTCTGTCTCAGACTTGCTGGCCAGGCCCAAACCCTGGCACAAGCTCAGCCTGAAAGGCAGGGAGCCCTTCGTCCGCATGCAGCTCTGGCTCCAGGACCCACACAGCGTGGAGAAACTCATGGACATGAAACGCCTGGAGAAGAAAGGTGTGTAGTAAAAGCTAGAATAAATTAGGAAAGTACACTACGTACAGAACGGTGAGCCTTGAGAATAAACAAACTGCTTGTGCATGCATCTGTGTTGTA
Source organism: Myripristis jacobus (assembly GCA_900302555.1). Lineage (NCBI taxonomy): Eukaryota > Metazoa > Chordata > Actinopteri > Holocentriformes > Holocentridae > Myripristis > Myripristis jacobus. Next base: position 1,214 of record OMLB01056970.1, read on the forward strand.
CATAAATGCACATCAAAACAGAGGAAGAAGCTTTTGAATTACACATGCACATCTGCACACACAATATCCTTTGTGCAGGACGGCAGAGCATGTTGTGCAGATCACAGTCATCTTGGTGTGATGTCAGTACCAATCAGGACTACAGACATCACATACTGTATTAGATGTGACAGCTAGGGGGCTGCCAGGGGCCTGCTTACTCACAGTCATCAGCACTCCTCTTCATCATCGTCATCGTCATCATAATCATAATCATCAGTGTCTATAAGCATGTATTTTTATCATTTGTTAGCCACTAGCCCTCCACGCTCTCTATCACTCTCTAGTTATTCACTTCAGTTTGCATGATGTGTGTTAAAGAATCAGCAAGGCCAGTAGGCATCAGCCACCCAGCTGCCTCAGAGTGACCCCTGACCGCCCACTTGAAGCTGAAGTCAGGGAGAGATAGCGCACACACACACACACACACAGACACAGACACACAAACACACACATATCTTTGAATCTGCCAATAGGCACGAGCATTCAGGATCAGTTTACCCTCCTGATAGCACACACTGAGCACAAGGGCAAAAACTTTATTCTCCGTTCATCTTCATTTTAGTTTATTGACCCTAAAAGTAATTTATCTGCAGAGCAGTGGGAATAGTCCTGGCCAACAGCAGAGCCCAGAGGAAAGGCACAGACCTAGTGTAGAGTAACCATATTTGACCTCTCACCCTTGTGGTGTAACCCTGGGAGGTAGCACTCAGCCGCCACAGTAGTCTAACCTTGCTCCTAGGGCTTTCCCCTGCTCCACTAATATATCCAGCAGCATGTATTGGGGTTGAGAAAATGTCAACCTCATGCAAAGCTGCCATGAGCTGCTCATTTTCAGCTGTTGGTGCCTAGAGTGCATGGTGCTGATTGTTTGTTATAAAATGGAAGAGATGCCTTCATTGTTACAGTGCTTGAGTGAGGCAATACCACCACCTAGTGGTCGTTGATGAGGAAAATATCGTTGAGCCTTAATCGGGCAGAGTTATTTTTCAAGTCAGTGTCTGGAGTGTATTTGCTTTCACAGGGCATCATTAATGTCAGATATCCACTGGGGCAGGTTAAGAGATTTTTTGAGGTTTTACAAAACTGCTGAAGTAAGAGTGGTTTAGTGGCATGCTTTTGTGATGCATGTGACTCCCACAGTTGTACCTCTCACATACTGTTTAAGTCTCTTTCTTTGCAGTTTTAATTTTTGGCATCTCATCATTGGTGTTGGTCCACTTTATGTCTTGGTAGATCAAGCGTTGAGGTTAAGCAAGGGATGTGTTGATGTGTTGATGAAGATTCACATCTTTCCCTCTGTAAAACACTAAAGAAATATCTGGGATAGATTTTCAGACCAGACGAGGTTTTGCTGACATGGGGTTTGCAGTCCAAATGCTCCTATCTTGAAGATAGTGACATCTCCAGTGATAAGGAAGTGTGTAGTCAGTATACTGTATGTTACTAGTGTGATATTCTGAATTTTTTTTTATAGCTTTAGCTGTATAGCTTTGGCTATGAACTTTGCCTCCTGTTTACTTATAGGTGTCCAATTTTGGAAGAAAAAAAAATCAGTCAGTCAATTAAAAAAAAGATTTAAAGGTATTATTTCTATTATCATATAATTTATCAGTTGGGGTTTTTTTCAATTAACCATTTAGTCTTTATAATGTCACTTAAAATAATTCAAAATGTCAGTATTCATACATCCATTAAACCAATCAAAAATTACCAGAGCCTAAAGTGAGCAAGTAAAAACTGATTACTTTCTAATAGCCAGAAAACTCCAGTGTATTTATTTTATGATGGTATGGAAAGGAGAAAAGCAGGCACATCTTAGCATTTATAAATCTGTGTCCAGCAATTATGCTTGGTATTTGCACCTGATAAATGACTAAAATCTTTAATTGTTTGTTATAATTGTAATGATTGCCCCACTCCTAGGGTATTGTAGCTAAATGGGAATTTTGAGCCCTGTTAGTACAGTATTTCATATGCCTTCTCATATTTGTATGTCACAAAAGTACTAACTTTGGCCTCTTGTTTTTCCTGTGACTCCTCAGCTTACATGAAGAGGCGACTGAGCTCCTTGAGTGATAGCCATTCTGTGGACAGTAGCTTGGTGGGGCCAGATTTCCACCAGGGGTCCCAGAGCCCGGGACAGCAGCAACTGAAGAAGCCCAGGGTGGTGCTGGGCCCTGAGGAGAAGGAGGCCCTGAAGAAGGCCTACCAGCAGAAGCCCTACCCCTCCCCCAAGACCATTGAGGAGCTGGCCTCCCAGCTCAACCTGAAGACCAGCACTGTCATCAACTGGTTCCATAACTACAGGTCAGCACAGGGCAGAGCTGGGTGCGTTTATAGGGAGGCACGAGAAAAGGCTTCACCAATCGCTAAAGTGAACTAAACATGACAGGCTTTCAATTACAATCTGTTTCTTTACATCATTGTGTGCAATTGAGTCTTGAGTGTTTTATTTAAGCTCTTAATAATTTGATCTATTGATCTTTTTATTATTTTGTATCATGAGAGTGAGTGGAAGTAATATTAAGAAAGGTTTAATAAGCGTAGGCTTTAGTTTCCATCTTTTTCCTCATAAATTGAAATAACTAACTATGAGGTTGATTAAACTGTTCTATTAAATACATGTCATAAAGACCAGAAAATAGCATTAACCCTCGTATTTGTGAAATACTAGAGTCTGTATATTGTCTCCTGGTACATTATTCTGAGATCACCTCAGTATAAATGAGGTTCAGGATCTGAGTAATCTCACTTAAGCCGTGTATTTCTACCTAGGTCACGTATCCGGCGAGAGCTCTTCATAGAAGAGATCCAGGCAGCTGGCGGGGTGGGACCTGGTAGCGAGGGGGGCTCCCCTTCCCTCCGTGGGTCCAAATCAGGAGAGGGGGACAGCTGTGATGGGACAGAATCTGATGGCACAGTGGAGACCCGCCAGGGCCTGTCCTCTGGCCTGGAGGATCACAGAGCGGCGTGTAAAGACCAGGACATGGAGGCCGAGTCTGAGGCAGGGGGCTCCTCTAATTCCCCAGCCCAGATAGACTGCAGCACCTCAGGCTCCAGCTGTGGGCAGGGTGGCCTGGGGCTCTTCAGCCTCACAGAGGCATCCTCCAGTGGCTCTGCCCCTAGTAATAACATCCCAGCCTCTGGCCCAGCCAGAAACCCCAGGGACAATAATCTGCGCAAGAAGAAAGCAGCCAATCTCAATAATATCATTCACAGGCTGGAGAAGGCTGCCAGCAAAGAGGATCCCTCAGAGTGGGAGTTCTAGCTCCCTCTGACCATCCTTCCATCCCTCTTGTTGCATAACCTCACGACCTCTAACCTTGGACCCCTCCTGCTCTGTTCCAGTTGGAGAGTGGACGCAGCCAAAGTCAAGCTCAGCAGCCATTTTTATTACATAGAAGCTTTCCCAATAGAGGAAAGAAACAAAGAGTGGTTGGCAAAACCCCTAAAAAGAAGATATACTGAATACATAGAAGAACAAAATAAGAGAACTAAAGTGTCTCCTTTTTTCTTTTTTTTCTTTCCTTTTTTTTTCTTTCTTTTTTTTTTCTTTTTTTTACTGAGTTTTGTTTTTGTACTGAGAAAAGCACTTAGCCGTCCTGCTGGCCTCTGGCCCTGCTGTACCTCCCCCTATCACCAGCCACTGGTGCACCAGACTGGTTAGTCCTGAGCTGGGGTCTGACCCACAGCTGGGGTTGAAACCTGGACTCAGTAACACAGGCAAGGCCTGACACAGCAGCTGTCACAGTGATAGACACTGATAGATGATAGGTAGAGACAGGAACTCTCTTACAAGAACTCTCACTTTCTTAAAGGAGATTTTTTTCCGCTCTTCTTCTCACCTCCCAAGTGTCCACAAACCTCCCCTCACTCAGTGAGACGCCTCATTTTTCACACTGTAGAGTGACTGTTACAAACCCTTTGCCTTTTTCACTCACGGCGTGCGTGTGTGTGCGCGCGTTTGTATGTTTGGGGTTGTGTCAGTGTGCACGTGTGTGTACACACCCCCAAACTGGGGTGTGTGTGTGTGTTCTCTCCTCAATGGCAGCATGATGTTTTTTTAATTTCACTCCTACACTCTTAAGAGGGTAGCTGAAAGCCGGTCGGTCGTGCTGCCATGGTTACTGATGTAAGAAAGATGAACTTTGACCTGTTGTGTCCCGTATCCTATCCTGCTGACAGCCATGTGATGGCCAGAAGGATCTCGAATTCCTCACAAACACACGCACTCATCTGAAGAGGAAGGAAGGAAGGAACCCTCTTTTTGTCTCCTCAAGCCCTTCTTTTAAGGATGAAGGATGATCTCTTTTTTTTAAATATTGCAATTTGGTTGCCAATAAGAGATTGCACAGTCTATTGACTCTAAAGAGTACAAAATAGGGAATTTTAGGAAGCATTTTTAATTAGTACAAAATAAGAACAGAAAATAAGAGAATAACAAGTTACTGTTTAAAAAAAAAAAAGAACACATTAGAATGGAATAATGTTGCGTTGTTGAAATACGATACAATGAATTCACGTAGTACTGTAGCTGTCTGACATGGTGATGATACGATACATGTCTCTTGTTGTTTTGGGTAGTGCACATCACAGCTTCACCCGGCTTTGGACCTGCCGGGTCTGTGTCTGCACCGCCAACAAATTTTCTCTGTTCACAACACACATCTTTTATAGGCCAAATCAGGAAGAGTGTGTGTGTGTCTGCCTGTGTGTTTGTGTGTGTCCTATGTGTATTTGTATTTGCCTGCGTGTGAGTCGGGGTCGAGGTCAATTCACTTGGAATTAAATTTTAGGGGCGTGAGAGTCTCAACTTTTATGAACTTCTGTAATGAAAAAAAGGTCTGATTTTAGAAAATGAGTTGCATTGTACATTATTAATGTACAGTTTGATGTGATTACCATGAAAGTGAATTCACCCCCACCTCAGTGTGAGTAGTTACCACTCTCCTCCAGTCTATCCTGTATCCAGGGATGTAAGTCTTTTGCATTGAATTCTACTGTATACACTACAAATTATAAGGCATATCACCTCCTCCCTCTCCCACACAAGCCCTCAGTGCCTGTCAGCCCACTGCCTCCCCTTTGTGTGTGTGCATGTGTGTGCATGCACACGCATGTCAATACATGCGTGTGCAGAGGCGTGCGTGATTGAGGAGTGTTCAGTGTTTCCAATGAGTGGGGTCATATTTCGTATCTAATTGCACACACTACTAGTGCACAACTGACACCCTTCTTTAAGCTGTTTGATGCATTACCATTACATTAATCTTCTCACAAAGTAGTGTAATACTATGATTTACTGTAGCTTGGTTTTATTGCTATTTTGCATTTATAGTTTGGTTTTTATTCTGCTTATTTATAGGTGCTGTATTTTTCATTTAATGTCTTATCGTTTGAGTTGTCTATTTTGTAAGGGATTATACTGTTCTTGAGGGCAAGTAACATTTTTATTAGACGTATAGACTGCCGGCAGTATTGGTTAATATTTACAAAGATGTACTAGTTTTCATTTGTTTGTATATTCATGAATCCTAAAGTTTAGTGTCATTTCAATAGCTTTGAATTATGTGTTTGCTACAGTTCATGCTCCCAGAGGCATAAAGCTTTTACTACAACAATTATGCTCTTAAATTGCTAGCTAGAGAAATCAAAGGACATATCAAGATCACTGAATATGATAGCATATCTCTCATCCTGTTTTCCATGCTCCGATAATATCTTTTTGGCTGTTTCTTGGGCAAGCCCGACACTAACGCTCAGCAGGACGTGCAGCTTTCTTAAGATAGACTAGACTCCACCCACACGATAATCGCATCAACATAATTGACAGGTCCGAGTGTATACACTATATGTCAAGTAGGTCAAATGAAATTACCTAAACTTGAGAACACAAGTTAACTTGAAAGAGGTCATCATATCTGCCAAATTGAGATTAGAGAAGTATACCAGCTAGCAGGTGTGCTATGCCAGATTGAACAGAGATAGCCAGTCTATGATTATGCATTATCTATATAGCAGTCCATAACAAAGCACTTATTAGGATCTTTATCGAAGACTTAAACTAGGACAGGGTCTGTAAACGTTACACTAGAGTACACTTCCGGGATCCCGGGAAATGTATGCCTTTAAAAAAAAAAAAAAAGTGGTTCTGAACCAAGCACAGACTCTTATCCGCATCCTAACACTAAAAAATAAAATGTAAAGTGGGAATGCCCATGTTTTTGTGCTTTATCTTCCTATCTACCAGCCCTTAGGATATTTCAAGGCATTGCCACAGATAACTGTATGACAGTAAGGATCATTTTAGTTCTAAACAGAGTTTTTAGATATTTTGGTAACCACCTGCATTTTTAAAAAAAAAAAATCTAAACTCCCAGTCCATCCTAAAGCCCCAATAATAATTCCCTTTTCCCGAATTTGCATCCAGATATACTGACAAAAAATATCAAGAGATGCTGGTAACCCCATTTAACTGCATCAGGTAAACAACATTAGTTAAAATTGGATTTTCTAATGTGCGTCACTGTAACCTTCCTCAACCAAGATTTGTTATTCCTGTTGACGACCGATGTAAAACATCTGTCTGCGGAGGATTGAAGGCATATTGCCCTCTTTTGGACTGCTTGGACCAGACAACCACAGTGTGTTTTATGGTGATTAATAGCTACTGTAGAGTATAAGCACTTAACCCATTACCCATTTTATAGCCAGATTCATCCACTCGCCTAGACCATGTGAGATCATCAGATTTGTGCCTTTAACTGCCAAGCAGGGCACCAAACTAGTGATGTCATTAGAAGTAGACTTAAATTAAAACATCTTATTCATTCTGTTGTGTTTTTTTTTTTCACCCAGGTTGTTCGTAATGTATATCCCACGTTTTAGATCCTTTGTCCAAATTTATTTCTCGAAAATGGTACTTAAAAGCCGACTTTTCTCAGCTCACCCCTCTGAGAGAGGGATGTACAGTGAAAAAGAGAAGGAGAAAAAGGGCGCAGAAGCTGTGGCCCTTTGAAACTAGCATATTCTTATGACTGACCTGCAGACGCGTGCGGTCCGGGTCTTGATTCAGACAGTTCTCTCTGTTGTTTCCCACAATGCATTTCTTATGTCGTTCATACCTAACTAGCAGCGAAAGGCCAGAGCATTGAATGAAGGAGGAAGCATGCAGACACAGCGTACACTGTAATAACACTGAATTTATTCATAGGGCATTTTGTATTTTTCTGTTTGCGTCAGGTTTGCTGTGACATTAATGGCACTACGGATATCGATTTGGTTGCGTGCCAATTATGACGGTTATCTGGAAAAGAGACCTGTAAATACAGTCGATCAAGTAGCTATTGATTCAATATTGTCACAGTATGCTTTGCTTCTGTTTGAAGGCAGGAGGAGGAGAAGGGATGATTCAGGACTTTTCCATGATCCACAGATATTTTTCTACAAATTTAAATCAGATGATTCTATACACTGTTGAATAACATTGTAAAGGTGTAACAGATGCTGTATATCATATCATGTTTTCTGAAGTTGTAAAGCTTTACTGTATGATCTGTTGAAGTAGTGGTTATTCATTTGACATGTTAGTTGTAATGGAAGCCCGAACAGCAGCACTGGTCACCATATTCAGGAAAAAAAAGAAAAACCTCAGATGTTTTTTGTAATACTTTTAGAATATATCTTATGAAGTGGGTTTTGTAAGGAAACACTTTCCGAATCAACGGTGCTGTATGCATAGCACACTCAGTAATACATACACACATAATGCAGCACAAATACACTCATCACTTAACTCCCCCCACCCCTACCCTTTGCGTGCTTTATAATTTACTCGTTTGTTTCGTTTGTTTGTTTGTTGTTGTTTTTTTTGCTCACCTCTCACATTGGCTACCGCTAATTACATAAGTCTTAAACCATTTCCTCTAATCCCTTCAGTTGTTGTGTTAACTATATGATCAGCTCCGGAGATCAAATCTTAAAACTGTAAAAAAGAAAAAAAAAAAAAAAAACGTTAAAAAATTCAACGAATACTTAGATTTTAAAGAGGAAGCGAAAAGCCAAATAGTGAAATAGCTATCCACTTCTGTTCAAAAGCTTGCTGACAGTTTTGCTTATGTTGCTACCTAATGTCGCCGCTTCAGTTCATCCATCGCTTAAACCACAGTGTAGTCTGACAACCAAATGACTTGGGGAGATCCGTTCCCCCTCGGAAAGCTTTAAGATGCTCGTTGAGGCTTTAGCAAGTTCAGAGTGTATTTAGATGAGTTCCAACCCGTCATCAACAACGTGGAAGTAATAATTCTCATAACTTCTCCCACTGCTATATTTTTTTTGTGAGTGTGTGTGCGCGTGTGTGTGTGAGTGTACGTGTGTGTGTGTGTGTGTGTTGTAGTACAAAAGGCTGCATGACTGTAAAGGGATGGTTAAGATGTTTTTGAAAGTCGTTTCCCTAGCACTTCTGTCACTCCTGAGATACTTCTCTCCTTGGGGTCTCCCTCTTTCATTTTCCTTATGTATCATTGTTTCTTTATCTTTCTATTTACTAAACGTATCATGTTGTTTGTTCTCAGCACTGTAAAACAGTCCCTTCTACAACATTGAAAAGCAATATCACTGTATGAAACGTTCACAATGTATTTGTTATGATTGACATTTGATTCATCATCATTATTATTCACATGCACCCTAGGTGTGATAATTGAAGTAAATCTCTTTTATACAAATATTAATAGTGTGCTGTGGTACATTTTTTTTTGTTTTGTTGTGCCTTGTCAAGAGTTTTCCACTTTTGTCAGACATGTGGTGTGTTTTCAGAGAAAAAGACATGTCAAAGTCGTGTTTAACTCAGGGATGGTGCCGTTAGAGAAGTATTCTCAGAGAAAAAGACAAGTCATGCTCAATGTAAACAGAGAAAAAATGACATAAGGGAGCAGGAATACAAAGCAGAGTGAGGCATCTTTCAGGGGTCTCAGGTGATTTTATGGATGTTGGACTGCCTCTGCTTCCCTCACGGGTAAGTTATTAAGGGAATTACACATAAAATGTCAAGAGAAACTCTGAGTAACAGAAATATCTGTTGAAAAATGCCACCAGTTATGATGCCGTATGTCTGTGAGAAGATGTTGTGAACGCTCGTCTCCCCTCTCCCCCCGGCAGGACGGTACGCGGAGCTGCAGGTGGAGTTCTCTGCCGCGGTGCGGACCAGCGCCGAGCAGAAAGAGCTGATCCTGAAGCTGGAGCATGACCTGAGCACCGTCCAGTCCATGACCTCCCTGCCCCGCCCTGACGCAGAGGGGTCGGACCTGAGCAACATGGACAACATCCCCGAGCCCATCAAAGAGGCCACGGCCATGTTTACCGGTAGGTCCCTCAGCAAGGCAAATGTGTGTGTGTGTGTGTGTGTGTGTGTGTGGTGAGATAGGTTGTGTATACAGATAAATGGTTCCATATTCAGTTTTTCCTGTGTTACTGTCAAGCAAACATGAGAACTGTTTGTTGTGGTGTTTATTTCAATGAATTTAACATCCAAGTTGACGTCTAAACAGTGCTGCTTTGTCAGGAAGTCAAACCCAGAAGACAATTGAAAAACAAACATGTATAGATGTAAATATAGATATAGCACGTGAATACAAGCCATCACAGGCAGAACAGTCACAATGCTGACTCCAATGAATGTGATTGGCCAACAACATCAGCTGCTAATCTAAGTGAGGTAAGCGTCCTATGTGAAGGCCTTCCACAGTGTGTCAGTTCAAATTCTGCAAACCTGCTTGGCTAGAAAGAGTTCAGCAGTTGTTTAATGAGAGGAGCCAATCAAAACCAAGTTTAGCTGGGATGCGCTGACAAGAATTCGTCTAAAACCACCTGATATTTAAAAAAGAAAAGAAAAAAGAAAAGGTAAGTAAGTTGAATATGTGTGTAAAGAGAGGAATTCCTTTGACCAGGCGTCTTTAAAGCTGGGTTTATGTGGGCCGCAGGTCCCGGCGTCGCCCCTCACGCCGAGCTGCCGCAGGGCCAGATGGACTCGCTGCTCTCCATCATCTCCAGCCAGAGGGAGAGGTTCCGTTCCCGCAACCAGGAGCTGGAGGCTGTGAGTCACGATCACACACACACACACACACACACACACACTCCCTCTCTCCCTCTCCTGGACGACAGTTTCTCATCGGTTGGTCCTCCTGTCTGTCCCGTGCAGGAAAGTCGTTCCATGCAGCAGACCATGCAGGCCCTGCAGAGCGAGCTGGACAGCCTGAGAGCAGACAACATCAAGCTCTACGAGAAAATTAAATTCCTGCAGAGCTACCCCGGCAGAGTGAGTCAGTGTGCACGTTCACATGTTTGCATATGGTTGTACGCGAGTATGACTGGCTGTGGTGGGTTGCTGTGCGCTTTATTCTGCCATCTCATTGGATTTTAAAACCAGTGAAAGCTCATGTGCCGTCCCAGTACTGGAAGACATCGTTCTGTGCTCTCTCTCGTCCCCTGTGCCGCAGGCTGGAGGCAGTGATGACACAGTGATGCGTTACTCCTCCCAGTACGAGGAGAGACTGGATCCCTTCGCTTCCTTCAGCAAGAGGGTACAGCCCCAACACCTGCACCACACACGTGCAAAATCACATGAACTTATACACCACAAAGCGCTGCATCAAAGCAGGTGTTGGCAGCGCACCGGGCATTTCTGCGCTCATTTTGTTGTCGGGTGTATTTTTCTTATCCCCGCTGACGTGGTGACGTCACCCTCAGATATTTGCAGCTCAGCCTCGGTGAAGACTATATTGGTGTCAGTCCCTCAGAAACAAAGCACAAGGGCGTCTTTCTGGACTCAATTTTGTACTGACGTTCAAAGGCAGAAATCAATCACAGAGGAGGCACAGAGAACAGTTTCTAGATCAAGAGCAGCCTCCGTATAATACCGTAATGTAAGGTGACCAACATAAATGTTTTATTTCACTTTTTCTTGATTGGAAAAACTCACAATTAGTCTCTCCATTTAAAGATACATCCACAGCTGAAAAAGTCATGGTCAGTCAGGTTTAGGGGTTTAGGGGTTACAAAAGAAAAGTAAAATACCTCACTTTATCTCAGAGTATCTCCTAGAATCCTGAGGGTGGATTTTCTCTCTTTATAATAGTAATTGTATGAGAAACCAACATATTTTCTCCTGATATTCACACCCAGTGTTGGATATCATCTATTTTTGTCTTATTCTCTCACTGGGTTGTGTTTTGTTTTGTGTTGACAGGAGCGTCAGCGCCGTTACCTGAGCCTCAGCCCCTGGGATAAGGCCACTCTGAGCCTGGTGAGCTGCAAACACGCACACACACACACACACACACACACACACACACTCATGCATATCCCTGATGTGTCACTGCTGCTTCTTGTCTGATCCTCGGCTCTCATGCCTCTCAGGGCCGTGTGATTCTGTCCAACAAGATGGCCAGGACCATCGCTTTCTTCTACACCCTGTTTCTGCATTGCCTGGTCTTCCTGGTAGGTCTTTTTCAACACCAGTGTCTCATAGGGCTGAACAGTTGGTAAAAAAAAATGTAACATGATGAAGTTGTAATTTACAGAGTCTGCACTATACACACATTTGTTTCGTACATCAGGAAAATACAATTTGGCGTCTCTGTAGCACCATAAAACTTTATTTACAACAATGTTTGGTCAGACATTTCACCTTTATCAAAAAAACTGCATATTGGATTTAGTGGTTCTGTGTGTCAGCTTTGATGAAATCGATTCATATTGTCGTGATGTTATTTCAGGTTCTGTACAAGACTGCTTGGAGCGAGAGCATCGGCAGAGACTGCACCGCGTTCTGCGCCAAGAAGTGAGTTTGCGACCCGGATCGGACTCGGAAATGCGTCTAAGATCGTGTTTTTCATATTAATGTTTATGTGGAATGTGCTCTGCTGCGCTGAGTGATCATCCATACCATCACATTGGAGGATTTGCCTTAATCTTCTCTGTTGCTCCTCCCCTTCCAGGTACTCGGACCACCTCCACCGTTTCCATGAGAACGACGACAATCTCTAACCTGGCACAGTGATGTCATCCATGTGAGACAGGGGTTGGTTTAAGTTGCCAGCAGTGATGAAGGCTGAAACTGTGTCGATGTAGTAGCCTGAATGACACCCCAGAGGTCCTTGATGAGAATTTTAATTCAGATATTTGCCCTCCTCACAAAGAGGTTTGATTTTCTTCTTGCAGTAGGTGAAGGTCTCCACTAGGGGGCAGCTTTGGACTGTCAACTGTAAATCGACGGGCCGATCAACTCCATAATCGGTTCTAATATTTTTCATTCCATTGTTTCTTGATCTTTAATCTACCACAGTTATGTCTTGCAGAACTGTAACTTAGAGTGTCCTCTTATGCTCTAACATTGATTAATAATAGAAAGGCAATCGATTACAGGGATATGTAGGATGTGCTCTTATGGCATAAATTTATTGAAGTTGAGATTCAGTTTATTTTAATGTACCAAAGGGACCAGTAGGTCTTGTTATCTTTGTACTGTTATACTGGAATTTAGAGCTATTAGGGATTTTTACGAATGAAGAAATAATATAAGATTAATGGTAAAAGGGTAGTGTGTACTTGATTAAAGAGGGTGCGGTGAAAGTGCATGCTTATTCTGTAGAAGTGGGTTGTTGAGGAGAGAATTATCATTTTAAGAGATATTGGTAATGGAGTAATATTAACAGTAGTTGTCAGGGTTTTTGTTTTGGGTTTTTTTTTCCACTCGCTTGCCATGCTTGAGAACGATTCAAACGTGTGTAGCGGTGCATCTTTAAAACCTGAAATGTGTTAATGCGTCACTGCACAGAGACTTTATGCTTTTCACTGGCAGACACACGATCTAGTCACTGCCAGTGGTTTGCTCCTAGTCTGATAGATGAGGCAACACAGGTTTACACGATGGTGAGTTTGCAGCAGTGAATCACACTAATAGTTACTGAGACCCGATTCCAACATGTTTCTCCGGTTATGGAAATTTCCATGCATGCTTAATTTGCTCAGTTTAACCTTTCCCGACTGGCATTGCAGATGTACTCCAAATAAATAAAGACTATGCAGTAATTCCCTTTTCTGTCTTCTTCATTCTCTGAAACGTGTGTGTGTTATTGGACGGACTAATGGATGGATAAAGAGAAATGATACAGAAATTTGGTGAGAGTAGTTTTATACTTTATGCAGCAACTAAATCTTAATGTTTACTTGGTTTGGGTGTTAACAGCCTTCAGCCGTCTTGGTGCTGAGGGACAAATCCGGGCTGACACAGATCGCATGGTGGGGAAAAGTCTGGTTAACGACGGACCCGAAATGAAAGGGAAGGGCCTGACTAATGTCTGCCCTGAGAAACACATGGAGGGAGGGAATGTGATTATCGGTGAGTTTGGTCTCGGCAGGCCCGGCGCTGGCTGCCTGTGTCTTCGTACGACTGAATTAGACTGCATTATTCATGAGAGGCCTCCCCTTAAAGAGCACCTCCGCTCCAAGCCTCTCAGTTAGCCATTAAAGAGTAACGAGACAGGCAGACC
>OMLB01056971.1:0-10124 GCA_900302555.1 Myripristis jacobus
CACACAATGTCTTCACTTCAGATTACAGAAAAGTGCCCAAGTATCATCATCATCATCATCATCATCATCATCACGCTTTGTGAGGTGGCCACTGACAGCAATAGGGGATAAAATTAAACAGTCAAGGGTAATACATCGTCTGCACCTACAGTTCAGGGGTAGAAGTCATGCATCACATTCACACACTATGAGCATTTCAGATTTCACACAGGTGAAGTGCAGCATGTTATGAAGCTCAGCACTGTCTGAGGGAAAAAAGGAACAAGCCGGGTCTGATGGAATGATTATCCCACTAATGGACTCCAGGGGAAGCACTGTCCACAGACCCTAAGGATGCAAGCAATTCTAAAATTTGTTCAGAAACCACATTAAGTATAACAAAACATATCACATGTGTGCAAATAGTGATATACATGTGTGAATACACAACATCATTGTCTGAAAATGTGTTGTTTTTGGGCTCTAATTGTGAATCAGAGATGCATCACAAACTCGCTATTTTGCTAAACAATTTAGAAATAGAAATTTGTGTGGAAAAAGGTGCAGGCTTCGATCAGAAAATAAAGAATGAAATAAACATAATACAAATGAAAGAGGATCAGTGTGGCCTCCAACTAACAAGGAAACGTTTCAAGCAATGCTCAACTTGAGCACAGATGCCTACAAGACAGCCTCCCCAAGGTAGCTCTGTTGTATTAAGCACATCACATTGGTTGATAAACTATATTGCGCACACCTAAGAATGTAGTTTGCACAATGCTGTACTGGCCACAGCGACAGGTTTGAAGGAGAAGCAAGCATGTCAGCCCAGCTGCACTCACTACCACCCACAATCAATGTTTGTTGAACGAGCCAAACATGTTTAAAATGGTAAAACTTGTTCTGATGAAGGGGAAAGAGCTTTTTAACTAATTCTACTGAAAGATACATCATCAATCAATACTTCAACAGCAAATGTTGAGGCTGGAGCCAGTATATCAGTTGAGACAGATTCTCTGTCAATATGGAACAAATGGCTAAAAAAAATCTCTAGCTATCACAACAAGATGATATAATGCTTTTTTCTTTTTAGTACTGACTGGTGTTAGGTATTGTGGCTCTATAGAGGTTTACAAGATACACTGATTCAAGCCCCCCTAGAAACTGGCACCGTGCTGGAGGCATTCACATCAATAAAGACTTACTGGTAATACTTTACAATAAGAGTACAACAATTAACGTTAGTTAATGTTAGTTAATGCCGTAATGGTTAAGTAACTGTTAATTAATGATTTTTATGGCATTTACTAATGTTAATAATATCTACAATAACCCTTAAATAACATATAAATTCATACCTTAGCATGAACAGCATTAGTAAATGATTCTTAGACACATTTGTTAACGGTTAGTTAACTGTTACTTAATGTTTATTACATCATTAACTAACGTTAATTGTTGTACTCTTATTGTAAAGTGTTACCAACTTACTTTTAGCCCTAACAGCTACAATACACTCAATGTGGCTCACATGATCTGCAGCCATCAGTGTACAGCTTCAGCTTTGGCTGCATCACCACAGATTAGTGGCTGGGCATGCACTGTCCGATTTGAACCTATTTTTGACCCGAACAGCTGAACAGCATGACCTATGTTAGAGTCAAATTTCAGCTTCATCATTGTTTTCTATGCAGGGGGAGCAAGGACCGATCATGGCCATTTATTCTGATCATGTCAGACATTTTTGTCGGACGTTGTCAGGCTCTTGCACAGTTGAAGTAGAGCCACAAGTCAATTGCTCAAAGTCAGCGTGTTTTTTTTCCTCTCACTGTGCCCGTGAGTAGTGTCAAATACAGCCTCTGAAAGCACCAAAAAAATTCATTCAAGGTGAGTGCATTTTCACCACATTATCGATTCAGAGCTCAACAACAAAGTGATCCAAGTAAACCAACAGGAGTCTAGAGTGAAGTGTGTCCCTCATTTCTAACAAAAAACACCTTTCCCTTGTACTTTCAGTTTAAGTGATCCACTGGGGCAGCAGGCTGCCTTCTGTGTGTGTGTGTGTGTGTGTGTGTGTGTGTGTGAGAGAGAGAGAGAGAGAGAGAGAGAGAGAGAGAGAGAAAGAGAGAGACAGCGAGAAAGAGAGAGAGGAGGAGAGAGATACTCAGAGTTTTCAGATATTTACTCGTACAGTGTGATTTGGAGTTAAACAACAAAATTTCAATAATTGCACCGTGTATGCCCAGGTTAACTGGACCATTCAGGCCATTAAACTCTGTTTGGGCCAGTCAAGCTGATTTGGTGTGAGTCTTGGTGACTCCCTGCTAGATAAGGTGATTTGGGCCTGTGGTTGCAGTGATTCCCATTTAGGATCTCAATGTGTTTTGTGACAAGCCCTATTTACCATCATTCACCTACTGTAGCCAGAGTTCCCACTGAACAAACATTGTGTTAATGAATTTTCAATTACAACCAGTGTCACAAAACATTGATTCAATCTTGAGACTTAATGTGGCAAACCACTGTTTCATATTTTTAATTTCATTTTTAATGTCGCCATAATAAAACTGTCAGGAACTCCTCTGTTGGACGCCGTGGCACAAATCCAACATCTGCTGAGAGAAGGGCAAATTTGTTGTGATGTTGCATACAAGACACTGATTATTATAAATTATCAATTTATTATCAATTGTGGGAGTGAGTTTCAATTATAAAACATTATTTTTGTTGCCATTTTTTTGAATTTGTAAGAACCTTTGCAGATGTCCTACACTGAGTCGCCACTAGGTCAAATAAATTCCAATTAACAGCCTTTTAATCAAAAGTGACCTGCCACACAATTCCTATTTAATGTCAAAGAAGAATGTGCCACTTCCAACAGCGTATGGAGATGGAATTTGCAATGAGGTATAGCCACGCTCTCAGAGGGCATACTAAGGTGTTTTCTATTTCTGCATAGCAAAGAGCCGAGGATTGACATAGTGGTCACAAGAGCTGTCGACTAACAGAAATGCCTCTGTATAAAACTGATATATGAAATTCTTGTGTTTGGAGATGCATGTTGGATGGAAACAATTTGCCTTTTATGCTTTAAACTTGTCTACCCATCCGAAAAAGAAAAAAAATGCAACTGACAGAAAAATTCTTTCTTTTGTGTTGCCAAATGTAAACTAAATAAATTGAATCTGTTGATGTCAGAGATGGATGCAGGATGGGGAAAAAGGAAAAAAAAAAACTTATTGCAAGTAGCCAAGACAGATGTAGAGAGATGTGAGGGGTAATGCAAATTACATTTCTGTCAGTGACTACTGAGATAGTGTACAGAGCTTTTCCTTAGTGTTTGATCTGAAATGCTTTTTCTTAACTAAAGAATGTGTCACTCTCTACTCAGAGTGTCTTTTAATAGAAGTGATTAAGATGAAGTCAGATTTGCCTCAGGGAGGAGAATGAACTCTTTTTTTAGGTCTCTGAGTGAATGTAATGGTGTCTGCACCGACACAGCAAGGTCACACTGAAGACATTACCGTTTATTAGGTACTCAGGAGCACCTCAGTAATTGCTGGGCTCCGTGTGTTCGTTGGTTCATCTGACTGTAACGCATTATGCAATGTGCTGTGCTAAGGGGAATGACAGGATATGCTCTTTAGACATTTATGCAGAACCCTAAGAGCTGTAGATGAGGGAAATACACTGTGCGCTCATACACCATGCAGTACGGTAGAACACGGTACCGGTAATTACAGAAGTATGAGTCAGCTCTGCGTGGGGGCATGGTGCATTCAGACACTAAGAAGTAGCTAGAAACAGTCGTGTCTGAGTCAATACATGAATAAATATTTTGTTCAGACATTCTCTTTGTTACTGTGTGCTACCACAGCTGTTTGGTGTCAACGTGGAGTCAAGTCAACATGGTTTCTGTTACTCCACTCATGCACACACTCCTCCACCTGAGCAGCCATCAAAGCACTAACATGCTTGTTAGAGGGACAAAAGCTGGTAGGGGATGAAAATATGAGGGCCCATATTTTCATGACAATGCAGAAGACTCCTGTAAAGAGGAATGATCGTGAGGATATTGATAATGGATGACAATTATGGTCATACATGTAGGAATGGTGATGGTGATGATAACAGCTGAAAACCGAGAGATCTCAAATGATCATCAGAAATGCTGATACAAAGGAAATGCATAAAATGAACAGTGAAATTTTCATATTTAGCAATGTCTATTTTGCTGCTTTCTGCCATCAGTTGATATAAAAGTGATTCAATCTACAGCAAGTTCCTGACAGCTTTTTTTTTAGTGTTGCTCACACACCTCTGATGTTTACTTTGCTGGCTGCTGTTGTGCATGTCACGAACATGTCAACTTCAGAAAACTATATTCAAAATGGGAATTAATTACAAAACTAAATGCATCCTCCACTGTTTCTTTCTCAGTGATGTGAAGTCCACAACATATGAAATCTTGCACATACTCACAAATCACACATCACATATCTCTGAGCATCTGCACATAGCCCTGTGCCAGAGTGTCCATGTGGCATTACACACACCAGACATAAGAGTGTTGGAATAAGGGTCATTTTGGCTTTGCAGGAAATTGGACAAGAGTTGCTCTGATAACGTACAAAAGATAAATATGACCTTTATATGGATTAAGGTTGGAAAATACTGTATTCCAAGACAACCGTCACCAGCACAGGGATGGCTTTTTCCTGGGTATTCCTGGTGTTTACAACAGTAAATGTAAAAGCTTTCCTGAACTGGTTGAGTTACTATTAGATCAGTCAGCCATAGAGATAATCAAACAGATGTTTATATGAAAATGTCATTGATTACTACTTCAAAAATCTTAATGTGCATAAAATGGTCACAGGGTTCTAACTGGTTGTTGATAAATACTCCCACTCCGGGAGCTATAATGCAGTGACACTATAGTGTCCTATACAGTAGTTGTTGCTGAAGACAGAGACTGAGCGGTCAGCAGCTTATGGGGAATACATTCTAATATGTGTGATTGGTGTTGACAACACAATCAATAGGGCTTATTGGAGGTCAGCACTTCCTAATGGCCATGGAGCTGGGTGAAGGGAGTTCACAATGCTCAAGGTCTCTCTTCTGAAATTCTTCCTCTTTCTGCCCTCAGTCTTATCTCTACCCATCATCACACACACAGGCATGCACACACATGAACACACACATGTACACACACTGGTAGACACAATCTGCTACACACAACATACTTAATCTGCTGAGATGTCAGCTGTATTGATGTTTCTGTTGTGTTATATCAGATCAGAGCTTCACTGCTGGTGTACAGTCATTTATAATGTGTTATAAAATATTACCATATTTGAAAAGTAAATGGCGGTTGATAAAGTATTTGCATTCTTGCATTCTGAAATGTATTTTTCTTCAGATATGGTTTCTAAAAAAAACTTCAACATTAGCTATGTGTGTGTGTGTGTGTGTACGTACATGAAGGTTGGATATGAGTTATGAGTGTATGCCTGTGTTCCGTCAGCCCTAACCAAAACATAGTGGCCACACTGGAAGGATATTGATTCAGTAAGGAATGAAGGAACATAGAGACGAGGGACTGACCCGAGAAGCTGTTGTCTCTAATGTGTCACAGTTCATTAAAGAAGAGGCAAGAGGGCAAGAGAGGCCTCCTGTTTCAGAGAATTTGCCAGCTGTTTGTGGCTGATTTCTTTCAGATGTATCAACCCTGAGTTAAAACATGTCCTGTCATTGTGTATTCAAGTGTTCAAGTTTTTTTTTTTAAGGTTATTTTTTGGCATTTCTGCATTATTAGAGATGTGAAGACAGACAGGAGAGTCAGGGCAGAGAGAGGAACTGACACACATCAAAGGGTCCAGGCAGCTCTTATGCCTTGTATGCCAATATGGACACCCTGCTGTTTGGAGTGTGGTGATAATGGATGTAAAAGGTTTCCCTGTCAACAAGAGGAGAGGCCTGGTCAGCTGACAGTTGAGAATTCAGTCGAATGTTTAATGGATATTTATGATATTTTCAATGTTGGCCTCATTTTCCTGTTTTTACCATCATGATGATTTTTTTGTGTGCGACTTTTTGGCACAGAGCTTTACCGACCTCTAAAAAAACACACGAAAAAAGCCAAGGCAAGCTCCTCCAACTGTTGAACCTGAACGTGATTAAAACTAATTAACTAATTTTTCAATATTAGAGAGGTCATTTTAATTATCATGAGCTAGTATGCATGTTCATCAGCTCTGATGCTGCATATATGACACACTGCATTTTCCATAATTATAAACGATTGACTGGAAAGAACCATTCATGTCAACCTCATGTAAGTCAAGTAAGTGGTAATTACTGTACAAGTAAAATATGTGGAATTAATTTTACCTGCTGTGACAGATTTAGGAGGTGTGTCAAACACAAGCAAGTTGGTAGTAGATATTAGAAATCAAAATGTCGGTTATATTTGCACTAATACAACCAATCACTCCGAAAAAACAATGCTATTATGACTGAAATTACATGAGAATTGCTCAGTTCCGGCTATTTCAAGACATGCTCATCTGTAGTGTGAGTGTTGTGTATTGTGTTGACAGGACTGGTTTTAATCTCTTTTTCAGTTCAGTTGTATTGTATATTAGTAGGTGAAGAAGGTGAATTTATATAAATATATATATCAAGGTTATCTATCAATCAATCAATCTATCTATCTATCTATCTATCTATCTATCTATCTATCTATCTATCTATCTATCTATCTATCATCTACCTATCTATCTGTCTATCTAGTAAGTAATAATATTTTGAAGTATATTGATAACAAATCCTAGGAAAATAATAATAATGTATGAAAAGCTGTATGCTTCAACTTGATATTGTATGATATTAAACAACATGACCCTTAATGTTTGGGCCTGTCGTTGAGAAATCTCCCCTTTCTGTCTCAGTGCTAACTCTCGTTGTGGAAAGAGCTTTGTCCGGTTGGCAGTTTGTCCAGCATTTTTTTCCTTTTTTCCTTGGTTCATCAGGAAAGTAAAAAGTAAAAAAAAAAACAAAAAACAACAACAAACTCACTGCCCAATGGCTAACGGCCTGAAGCAGCCCAAGCACAACAAATCAAGAAAATACAGGCAAAGGAAACGGTCTCTGTAGATGCACACACCACCACACACTTCTAGTAGGTCATGAGTTGAGAGGAATTAATTTTGTTTGAGTCTGCACATTGTTTTTTTTTTTTTTTTTATGGGAACATCCTCCTCATTCTGTCATTAAAAAACTGGATTCTGGTAGCACTGCTGTCTGCTGTTTGCACAGTTCTTGCCAGGTGCCATGCTAATTGAGCCTGTGGTCCACTGAGACCAGTCAGTGGACTGTGGTGTGCCTGCCAATTTGATCCTGATGCAGAGCATGCTGGATCTTGCTGGTTTATGCATTCTCAAATCCACAGTTACCAGGTGGTCTCTAATGGCAAAAGCTTGGATGCAAGATGCTGGGGGTGTAATTGGGTTCAGAGGGATGTGTGTCAACAAACTGTCCAGGGTGTTAGGTTGGGTAATAAAGGCAAGGCTGTCAAAAGTGGAAGTGGCTTCTCTCTTAACTCTCATAGGGTAGGGTGCTGATAGTCAACAACTTGGTGGTTTCACCTAACCGTTTTTCTAGTGGAGGTCTATAAGAAACCAGCAGGCTTCTTTTGATCAGGTCATAACTTGCTGAGGGCTCCTGTCATCAGTGAAGACTGACATGGAGAGCAGGGTGGAGCTTTATGGAGAGACCATTCCATTGTCTTAATATCTGTTGGAGGATACTAGTATGTGCACTGCTACATGGGGCGCTGTCAGTGTCTTTTGATGAAAAAGAATAGGCTTAAAACTACAACTCCCTCAGGTTCCATACATCAGTCCTGAAGACATTTGTCCTGTTGCCACTTGTGCCAAAACAGTCTGTGGTCTAAAGTAGTGCCTCATGAGAGGTGGCTTCACCAAGCTGTATCATCTACTATCTGTTGCAGGAAGTAGCAGACCCTTTGCCAAATCTGTACTGACATCGCTGAGGTTACTGGAGGCGTTCATCAGGGAAATGCCTGGTTCTGAGCCAGATCCTGTGGGTGGCTATCTAATGTTGCTGTGGAGCAGAAGAGTTACTGAGTTTCCTTTGTTGAGGGTATCAACTGTAACTGGGGGCTCAAAAGGGCATGGCAGGCTGTTAACTTTCTCTACTAGGCAGGCAGGGGATCAGGGGCTTCTGCAATATGTCAGCCTGCCAACTGAGCGACATCACACCTGGCCCTGACTTCTGGGGGTGGGCCCAGAGGTTGGAGGCCTAATGTCACTAAACCCAATCAGATCCTGTGACAGATAGGGCCACCAGGTTCTCATTTATTAGCTCCTCTCCCAGGCCTGACTGCAGGAGGTGGATTTCAAGGCACAGCCGATAATTGAAAGTGTCCAGTACTGCATGTCAAGTACTGTGTTAATAGCTGTGATCTCCTGCGTGTGTTGAGACAGTTTGTAGCCGAGTGTGACTTGGTCAGTGTGAAGGCCACCACCTCCAAGTGCAAGGCCATGGTGATCTGTAAAAAAGGATGGTTTTCCCAGTGGATTTGGGGATGAGCTACTGCCCCAAACTGAAGACATTGAGTATCTCAGGGTTTTGTACACAAGTGCGTAAAAATGGAGTAGGTGATTAACAGGTGGATGGGGTCAGTGGGAGCAGTTACGAGATTGTTTTACTGCACTGTCATGGTGAAAGGGAACAAAGCTCTCTTTTCAGTTTATCTACATTCTGACTATCACCTATGAGCTTTGGAAAGTGACCAAAGGAATGAGATTCTGAATACACACGGCTACAATGAACTTCCATTGAAGCATGGTTGGGGTCATCCTGAGGGATGGGGTCAGGAGTTCAGACATCCGGAGGAGCTCAGAGTCGAGGAGCAGCTCTACTTGTAAATCACTTTAAAACAGCCAGTAGAAATGGCTTGGACATCTAATCACCACCCATGTGCATTCCTGTGGCGGTGCAGACCCACAACATGTTGAGACTATTTATCCAAGCTGGTCTACAAATGCCTTGGGATCCCTTGGAAGGAACTGGAAGACGTAACCAAGAAAATGATCTCTGGGGTGTCTAGTCATCCTGTTACCACTGCAACCGTGCCCCATTAAAACAGCAGAAAACACATGGATGGATGGATGGATGGATGGATAAAGTCTTGTGGGACAGGCTGAGGAAGGCTGTCTGTGTGGACAGCCTCATTCTTGGTCCTCTACATTCTGTCCTTAAAGGCACAATAATTGTGCTGGTGAATTTTCTGTTTGGCCAGGTCAAGCTTGCCATATGGCCAACATGCAGAAATGAGACAAAGGGGTGATCTCTGTATATATTTCTTTTATTTGTATTTGTATTTGTATGTGTGCATGAGAATGGGTACTTTTTCACTCAGGGATGAGGTCTCATTTTTAATGTTTGAGGGCTGCAACAAGGAAACGTGTGGCAGTAGAAAACTGTCTGACCATTTCAATAAATTTAATTGTACCTGTGAAGGTCATCTATATTGAAAATCATTGTTACTGTTGTGTATGTGGGAGGGTGAGGGGTTTGGGGGGTGTCTGGGATGGAGTGTGTGGAAGGGAGGTTGACAATTTTTTTTAAGGAAGATCATCACGAGACAGAATCAAAGTCTGTCGCTCAGTCTATCTCATTGTCTTTATCTGTAGCATATAGTGTATATTATAATAATTTCATGGACACAAAAAAATGTGATTATTGTGAGTAACCAGGTTATGGTAGGAAATCAGGTAACGTGTTAACATGAGTTACCTTACTCTGATTACTTAAAAGTCTCTCTCTCTCTCCCTCTCTCTCTCTCTCTCCACATGCAGCTTGACTGAACAAGCCCTGCATTATTGGCAGCCTGGCAGCTGGGAGGAAGGCAGAGGAGTTATTCCACTCAGCCAATCTGCTGCTACACACACATATACAAGCACATTACATAGATGTGTTCACACACATGCACAAATGCACTGACACACTCACACACACACACACACACACGCACGCACGCACGCACGCACACACACACACACACACACACACACACACACACACACACACACACACACACAACACACACACACACA
>OMLB01056973.1:0-24582 GCA_900302555.1 Myripristis jacobus
TAGCCCTGTCACCTGATGGGCCTGATAATACTGTATTGATGCCAGTCCTGTGCTGCCCTGCGCTACCCTGTGTGAGTGTGTGCTGCAAAGGGAGAGAGCGACTGACTGACTGCATGAGAGCCTGCACTTCTACGTGTGTGTGTGTGTCCCCGTAGGAAGTAGAGGATCAGTGGGCTGCTGACATCCAGAGTCCTGTTCCACTGGAGCTTAAGTCACCCAGGGGCACACTGTTGCTGATTAGTGCAGCTAGACGGAAGGGGGACAGGGGACATACTAGTGCACCTCTCGCTCTCTGTCTCTCATGTTCTGCTTCCCACTTCATTCCTCTTTCTGCTCTCCGTCTCTCTCTCCTGCCTCCCTCTGTTTAGTCATGCCGCGGCGTCCGACCGGTTTTCCACTCCTCTTTCTTCTCTCTGAATCACACGTCAATATCTTTGTGTACACTTAACCTTTCCGCGTTTCGCCTGTGCCTCTCGCCTCCCTCTGCTGATCACACACTGAATCTTCTGTGATGACACGTGGTTTATTCAGCGGAAAACGCTGTGTACTCTGCTTGTGTGCCGTTCTACCAGAGAGGATAGAGACAGAGCGAGAGAGAGGTCGCATTCTTTGTGGTGATAATCCAGCCCCAAAAATTTCAGAAGAGGGTGTTTGAGTCATAGTTAATCCTAAGCTTTCTTGGAAGGAAGAGACTCATACCTGGGCTAATGTAATAATTCCTGTGCCTCTGCTTTCTCCCAGGAAGGAACATGATCTCATCTTAGCGGGTCATTTACAGTTTAAGTGGAGACTTTCGGTCCAAACTTGTGACTACTTGTACAAAGCGGCTTCTGGCACAAAAGGACAGCACGTTATGGTTTATGAGAGCACTCTACAAGGTTTCCCGTGGTGTTGCTGAAAGTTTACCTCAATTTCCAGATTCACCTCTCTCTCTCTCTCTCTCTCATGAAGTTGCTGTTGCTGTCTACACACCATTATCACACAGTTAGCTGAAATGAGAGTGGTGTTTCCTTCCACGCCGATGCCATTTAATCCCAGTCATCGTATCGTACATCATTTACAATATCAAATTCCAACCGCTGAGATGTGTAGAAACACAAGACGGCTCAAATATGTAACCATAGAATAGTGGAAGAAAAGTATTCAATATATTTTATGCTATTTATATTTATTTACGTTTTATTTGTAAATGAAAAGTTGTTCCTGAGTGACAAGCCGTTCAGCTGGGAAGGGGTGGTGATACACCTGAAAATACTTCATGAGGATAAAAGAATCACAGTTTTTTCAATAGGAGAGAATAATTGGGGCTCTGAAAGCTGGGCTTATGAATTTTGGGTAACAAGACCCAAAATGGATGTTTTGTATTTTGGAATGAAACCTTTGGAATCTTTCACCTGTCTAAAAAATAAACAATCACACAAACTGGCATATCAAAAATAGGTGGACAAACAACCCAGCAAACAATTTGAACAAAACAAAGTTGAGATTACACCCCTGGTGGCACTGTGAAATTGGGACCTTAAAATCAGTTTGAAACCGTTTAAAAAAACACATTGTATTTTTTTTATTTTCTGTCTTGCTCATTGTGTAAAGATGGGGTTGGCCTTGGTCACGTCGTACACATTGCTGTCTGCTCGCCCAGAATAATTGGGGAAGTGTTTGTGCCTGCGTGGGTTCACATGTTCCTCTTTGGCCTATAAAATTCATAACCCACTTCCTGAATGCCATGGAGAATCCGTGCCGACTTGTCATTATCAGGGGTCCTCAGCTGCCTTCCTTTCCCCAGAGAGTGACTTTCCCACAGCTGGGGGTTGAGGAAGCTGGCAGCCTGATGCATGTGGCCCCGAACCAAAATGTGGGATAAGCTCGCTGTTGTTAAACATAGGCCACCTATGTTTGGTTCAGGTTTCTTGCAGGTGATGATCACACTCTGGCTCACAAAACAAAACCTCGGTGGTGGAAAGAGTAGGCGAAATTCCTACTCAAGTGGAAGTATTGTGACTTGGCTCATATTTTACTTTGGAAAAAGTGCAACATAGCTCATTTAAAATGTACTCAGGGTTAGTGGCTGACTTTTTTTTTTCCAGGAATAAGTAACTTATTAGATGCACAGAGATCAAGCCAGATTCTTTTGCTTGGAAAATGGGAATTTACACAAAAAAATGCACCTAGAAACTAAAGCCAGATTCTTTTTGTGAAAGCCTTCACAATTTATCTCTTATGATGGTCTGGTTTCATTAAAAAATGCAGTGAACTATAATACTTAGGCAAATATGTACTTAAGTAAAAGTAAAATTACAGGCTTAAAAATATTAAAGCACATAAAAATGCTGCTAAATTACAGTAACAGGAATAAATGTAATTAGTCACTTCCACCCTGTGTATGACGAACCCCTGCATGTCTCCCCACTCTGTCTCTCTAGTGCTTCCCTGTGAGAAATTGTTAGTTAGCTTGTTTGAGCACTCGAAAAACATGCAGAAAAAGAAAACAGGCTAGAGAAAACAACTCTCTGTTTATGAAGAAGCAGAGCTGCTGTAGTTCAGCGTCCTCTAACTAGTGCAGCGGCTCGACGCAGCCTTTGCTTGTGTTAAAGCCTGGGGTTGAAACTTGTCATGTGCGTTATTCCTCCAGATTCCAAGTGAAGTGAGTGTTGTCTAATTATGACACAGTACAGTTAGTGTGTGTCACTCTCCCTAATGATAAGTGACTGGACACAGAGGATAGGCCTTGTTGTACACCCCGCATGCTTTATTCATGCAGACTGTACAAGGAAACTGCATTGGAGTGAGACAAGTCTGTTTCTGCCTGGATCTGATAAGGAACATATTCGTTTTTTGGGAGGGTGCAGCGTGGGAGTTAACACATTTATTTCACCTTTTAATAATGCCGCATGTGTTGTTGCTGCTAAAACGTTACATATTTGAATTTTCCAAGCTCATTTCTTCTTACATGAGCTAATTCGGCACCTTCAGCAGATACAAATGTTTGCTGAAAGAAAACACTCAGAGACACGAGGAACTCTTAAATCGACAGCAGCAGCGGGGTCAGCCAAGACACAGATGACTTGCAGGATAGAAATGGTGTGATATTGGAGTGTGGGGGGACAGAGGAAGCTTTGTATCTGGTTGCACTCTGGCTCCCAAACCAAACCTTCACCAAAAAAGGTGGTAGGTGACACCAGGAAGGTTACCAACATCAACAGGTCTATTTATTGCAGTCTACATCCTGTACTAGGTTTAAATTATTAGTTATAAATAAACTGACAGCCTATTAATTCCAGTGTTTATGTTGTGTCTCACAGAGTCCAGCACAGGTCCACTTTTAAAAACTCGTGTCCGGACCCACAAAGCGCCGAACCCGTTTCCTGCACTGTTCTCTAAAGCAGTCCTGGCCCTGATCTGACCTTTTAATGCAAGACCTGCAACCTGACCTGTATCCGCTGGCAAACTCATCGTTCCACATTGTGTCGAGAAGGGTTATTTTTAGCCCAAGCATGGTGACAACGTCATTCTCGCCGTCTGTAATGACACCGAATTTGTCCCGTACATCCGATTTGGCCTCGGATTTGGTGTCAATAGTCAGATGTTCACCACTTGTTCCGTGTTGGTTGACGTGGAGCAATCGGCCAACTTGTATGGTTCAATGACAACTGCAGATGCAAACAAGTGCTATTATGGTCACGTTTGTTGCAGCATTTACTTTCAATCTCTTGACATATCCACCACCGGTTTGCCAGCCAGAGCCTCCTCAGCCCCTCCACAGATCCCGGCAACTCTTCCCTCAGGATAACGGTCTGATTTGTGCAGCAGTTCATTCTCGCTTTCTTTGCAAAATCTCCTCAGCAGAAAATTGTGGGTTGTACAAGCGGCTGCTGGCTGAAAATGTTGCCGTCCATTGAGTTTTTGTCAGTGGCATACAATGGTATTCCTTGAAGCAGAGTTCTCTATCTGGCTTAAGGATGCTAACAACTGGGTTTCTGTGTTTTTCTGCACTCCAGCTCCCACGTCTGAGGAGGGGAAGGTGTGGGCCAAACAGGGAGCCATCCCCCATCAGTTGTAGTTCTCAGAATCACCATGCTTGGATTCATGATGCAATTTTGATGTAACTAAACCTGAAACAGAGATTCAGAAAAAGAAAAATACCAAAGGAGAGCTGGTATTTCCAATAATAGGCACTGACACCTCCATATTCAGCCATGGACCTTCTAAACTAGATGTTGCTGTTGTTGTTTTGCAGTGTTGCTTTCCTCTAATGTTAGAGGCATTTCGGGGCATTTTTCTGTCTCATACAAGGCAGTTGTGGCAAAGCACCTCTACTTCACATGGCTGGCTGTCCAGAGTAGCTAATGATATGCTACCAGCAGGGAACAGTATTGGTTCCAGTGTCACTGGAAATAAGGCCAGCTCCTGTTAAAAAGTCTCCCCACAGACTGCTGCCTTCTTCCTGAACCCTCTTTGTCTTGTGTTCTGTTTCTACAATGCACATCATCTCCAATCTCCCTCTCTCTCTCTCCCACATGCTCACAGTGCCCAATTTTTTCTTACTTTGTCTCATTTAAACATTTTTTTTCCTTTTTTGTACTTCCCTTTGGTTTTGCACTAACCCTTCTTCCCACAGAGAACAGAAGGAGGGGATTCCCTCTCTTCTCTGTGCCTTGTGTAGCAGACGGCGTGTGTGCGTCTTCAGTTTTTGCCTTTGCACTTGTGAGCTGACCCTTGGTAAATGTCAGGTATGGTAGACTGCTCTCATCCTTACAGGATTAACCCATTAACCCCCTGGTTCTGCTCACTCACTCCCACTATAGACTACATTTACATGAACAAAATACTCCAATTAACATGACAGGGTTCGGTGCCCTAACATGTCGCTTATCTCGTCAAAATATGGAAAAGTGGAACAGCTTCAGCCATTTGAGACATTTTGCTTCTTTGCATCAAAATAGGATTTTTTCCACTGGTGGTGGACGTGTCCGGCCATGCAAACACAGCCTTCCAATTTTATTCGTTCAACCACCATATTGAAACTGTTGCCGTTGCAATATTTGCCCACAACCAAAAACTTGTTCAAATTCTTTCATAATGCTTAAATTTAGTTGTGCTTCTCTTTCTGACCAGAAATTTTAGCTTTTCTTCTCAACCTTTACATTGCACAGAGCTGACCATAAACAGGCACTCGTGTATCTCAAACTGTATTAAAAACCCCAGTTAAGACGCATTTCCGAATGTGTTGTATACACATCCAAAGAGTATCTGAACATGCTGTTTACTTGACCCTCATCAAATTCAGAATATTGTCACATTCGGAATAATAGTGGAAAATTACTGTCCATGTAAACACGCTCATAGATGTGAGTCTGTGGTCGTAATGAAAGAATCACTCACAGTACACATTCAAGCAGGAACATGCGGACACACACATATTCTTACACATATTCTTTGTAAAACATGGAGCCAAGATCTACTGAAAAGCTCACTGGAATGGTGACAGTCTGAGCGACATCCTTTTGATTCACTCAGTTCTTCACACTGTAACTTCATGAGACTAAATTCTGCTAAATTCTTCCAGGAAATGCCTTTGAGTCATCCGCGATCGAGCGATTACAGAGGGTAGCATGATTGCTGTCCTGAAAAGAAAGACCTCTCTTCAACTTACACAGCTTAACATCCCAAATTGGCTTGTTTGTGAGTGATAAATTCACAGCTAACGTTCAGGTGCCGTTTTCCCACCATATGAGTCAGCTCTCATCATGTTCCTGGAGGTGAGAAGCCTTCCTGGGGTAACAGACGCAACAGCTGCAATCACTTCTCCTAAATACCTCATTCACTGACTGAAACCGGCGCCCCTGAACGTCTCTGACAGACTGCGACTCTGCAGCGGATGATTGACTGTTGCTGTGTCACCAGCAGCTAGGTTCGCTGCTGCTCTGTGTATCCAGGAAGTGTCTTTCTCTCATGGAAAAACAGTGAATTAACCATTAACCCCTTTCGCAGGCTTCCTGGCCCACGGAGAACAGATGGTGTTGTCACAAGGTCTTGTAGCAGTGATATATTTTTAACTTGCTCTAAGTGCTGTAGGGAGGTGAGGACGAGGGGAACCTGCTACTAGTTTGCCTGGTGGGTTTGTGATGTTCGTGGTCTGTCTTGCTTTGTTGGACGTACCCAGAGGACATGATGGCACCTGGGTAATACAGGAGCTCAGGCTGGAGAGAGTTAATGCCGAGAGAGTGTGCTCTTCAGTGGATGATGCAGCTATGGCATTGCTCTCTCCTGTACAGAGCTGGAAAGTGGGTTGGAAAGTCCGACGAGACCGGTTATGTTTGTATGAAGACTGGAATCATGGGATCAGCCCATGTGATGTGACAATACATTGTTAACCATTTCAGCGGTCTAAAAACGTACATTTTTGTAAGATTTGTAATCCTGTTTGTAGTCCATTTTCATTAAATGCATATCCCTCTGGTGACTGCTGGGGTGGCCCAGATGAATCAGATACCATGTACTCCTCCAGACGTTTTTAAGTTATGCTTGCAGGGCTGAAGAGCAGGAGTCTGGACCTCGGAGGGTTTATTGGATTTGTAGTCTGTACGAGATTGTGATTGCACTAGCATAGTCATAAAGAAAAAAAGTCAAGTTAAATCCCTTGAGACAGATGAGCAATATTTAAGATTGCACCGCATTATAGTCACAGGCAAACCACAAATCTCTAGAAGTAGTCTAAAAGTGAGCCTCAAAACATGTAAATGGTATCAGGACCAAGGACATTCGCTTGGGAGACCAGTATGTCATACGCACATGCCTGCTGACATCATGAAGACAAAGCCCTCATGACTTTTTTTTTTTTCAGAATAAAGACAACAAAAAAGAGAAAAGAAAAGAGGAGAATAGAAAATTACAAGTCAGATGTGGGTTGGCCACAATCCCATCATCATTATAAAGTAATTCTTGTCCATATTGCTTTTCTTGCACCAACATGTATCCCGCGGGTGTTGGTCCTTCTTTCCGTGTGTGTTTCTGTGCAAATGTGTCACTACCGTGCCTCTGCTTTAGCCTCTCGAGCTAGCAGAGGCAGGGAGCTAATGGGGGTGCTGCTCTCATTTATCAGGTGTAGATTGTGGGGTTTACTAGAGAGCTTACACACACCTTTTATTGCTCTCGACTGTACCAGTGGCTACACACACACATGCACACACACACACACACATTTTGTTTGTTTATTGCCAGGCCCGAGAGAGTGTGTGCATGTGTGCGCTTGCATGTGGCACTACAGTAGCACATCGCTGAGCATTTAAGAACCACTTGACATATTCATGTCCATCTGTTGTTTAGAGTCAACACAAGGCGGTCCTCCAGGGAGACGGGACGAGGTGTCAAACCACAACGTGTTCGCACAAAGCTGAAGGTCCAGACAAAGTCACTCATGTTTATTTGGGGCTTGGACTTCTCATTTCCTGTTTCACTTTTGCATATTTGTGTCAATATTTGCGTCCAGATATTTTGTAATGCAGTCGCCGTGCATAAGAGGGAGAGAGGGAGTTGGTTAAAGGTAAATGATGTAAGAAGGAAAACAGCAACAGTTTTTTGATGATAAAGAATTGATGAGTCAGCAGTAAGGAAGGTGAAAAGTGAAAAATTCCTATTATATTCTTTGTAAAGGCAACGCATGGCAAAATATGTGTTATACCTTTAATGTCTTTTAGTTTTGCCACATTTTTGTGGGCGAAATCGCAAAATATGTTTTTCTTGTCATTGTCACTTTAATTTGATAGTATTTTCTTATTTGTATAAAACATAGTTGCGGAATACATTTTGCTGTAACGCGCATTGACAAATTGATCGCAGTTGTCCTGAGATCTGGTGTCAATCATGACGAACCACCTCTTCATCGTCGGTGATGAAACCAGTTTTTTGTTTGAGTCTCTGTGTCTCATTTTCCTTTCCCCTCTGTGTTTATGGTTCGTGCGCAGTGTTCGCAAAGTATCATGTGGAGCTGAGTACGTGTGAATGATAGCTGTGTCAGTTTGGAGTGGGTGGATGGGAGATGGAGTTCGTGCATATTAGGGTTGAGTGTGTATCGATGTTGAGAAGTACTGCGTGTGTATGTGTGTGTGCGTGTTGTAATAGCGAGACCCACTTACAGTATGCTATGAGAACAGTTGGGAGATGCAAAGCAGGTTGTCCTGGTTAGTATGGTCAAAATATGGGTCAAGAGTGGATCCTTTACAGCTCCCTGCTTGACTTTAACCCTTCCGGCTATTGTACTTTGCCTAGATCTGCTGGAGGATGAAACTGAACATGGCAGACTGCACCCGATCAAGTGTGTTTCTGTGCATCTGTACATTTCTGCACCTATTAGTCTGCACAACATCATGCCCTGTTCTTCCTATAGTGTATGTGTGAGTACTGTGCATGTGTAGTTATTTATATTCAAGACTAAGAAGATGTATGTCTGTCTCTTTTTTTGTAACAACTTCAATTGTCCCCCCCCTCCCATGCAGGGATACAGATGACAAGGCCTTGTTGCCACTGGCTCCCCTTTCTGTTTGGTGTGACATCTCT
This sequence comes from Myripristis jacobus, assembly GCA_900302555.1. Lineage (NCBI taxonomy): Eukaryota > Metazoa > Chordata > Actinopteri > Holocentriformes > Holocentridae > Myripristis > Myripristis jacobus. Next base: position 8,557 of record OMLB01056973.1, read on the forward strand.
GTTAGTGCCTGTGCGATTTGATTGAAACGTGGTGTCACACTTTCGCTGGTCACATAGGTTCTGCAGTCACAACCTCATTACTGTTCCACCCCTGTGTCATTGATGTCACAGCTTCATTTGCCCCCCATGGTGAGTTCTCGGTGTCCTATGGGTGTCACAGCTTAATCGGTCCCCCTGGCCAGTACGTAGTCAGGATGATGGATGAAGGGCACTGCCGCCATGGTTGACTGATCCTCTGAACCCATCGATCAGCGCTGAAGTCACTTTGCCCAATCAGATGGCTGGGTCCATGTTTGCATGTACATCTCTGTGTTTGTTTGCACGCGTGTGGATGAAGTAGGCTGTGGGTGGTTGCTGTGTAGGATGTGGAGGCCGTGTAGGATGAGGAGCAACACCTTGACAATGTGAGTTTGGACTAGATAACAGCTTTGGTGAGCTTTGTAAAATACAAATGAATTGATGGATGCTGCCTTACTCCTTTGCTGATTTGTTGATGTTCATTCTAATTCAACCCTAGTTTGCCGATTGTGATTTCACATTAAGTTGACATGTTTTAACTTTCATCGCCTTGACGTGATCATGCAAGAATGGCTGATAATCTGGAAGATGCTGTAGCAAGTTAGATGTGTCTGATGCTGTGGCAGCCACTCTTCTTTGGCATGAATTGCAAACAGGCTATCAATCTTCACCGACTCGCTGGACAATCCTGAGGTAGACCTATCCAAAATGCACCCACATAGCTGATTTAAGACACGTTTTGCTAGATAAAAGGCTTTGGTGTTTCTCCTCTTTGTTAGCTAATGTGGCCCCCACACAAACAATGTGACTCACTCTCGTGAGAAGTTTTGACAGGTGCAGTCTTGCGCAAACCATCAGGCTACATTCAAGAGCACAGACGTAGCTGCCGTGGCTTCTGAAACACTTATGGGTAGAAAATGATCATAAATAAATCAAAACCAACCTTTTTTGGTTTCTAGCATTAACAGGAAAAAGAATAATAAATCAAACTGACAAAGATGCACTCACTCAAAAGGGTTTATCCTGCCATACCGGACTAAGGGCTTGCCAAAAATTATAAGGCATCACGGCCAAGTAGAGGGGCACTGATGGTCATGGCTGCATGGCTGCTTTGAAATTTATGCCCTGAGCACTATTAGGAAGAGTCAAAGCAAACGGAAAAATTGCAACATTGTCACCTTCGACCAGAAAATGTTTTGTTTTCACTCCTTTTATATGAAAAATGATCCTTTGTCATTGTCAGCTTCTACAGTATTAAAACAATATGTGACAGGCTTCTATTGCCCAATTACACTGTTGTTGATTTAGGCTAACTCTTGACCTGTGAGCAACCCCTGGCTAATTGTGAGAAACATTATCAATCATTCAAAATTGTGCCAAGTGTCACATGGATATAATGTGTGAATCATCTCACTTTTATCTGACAGTAAGGCCGCTTTAAACATTCTCTGTATGGCGTGGTGTAAAATACTGCCATGAAAAGCAACGGATGAATAGCCCACTTAAATAGAGTGCTCAAGCATCTGTGTGTTTGTCATTCTCCGAGATGAATCAAGTGATTGTCTCCAGAGGGCTCACAGATCCGCTATTTCTTAGTAAGATTGTCAGAGTGGCCGCTATTCAAGTGCTATGTTAAGAACCAGACGCGGTGTAATGAAAGCTGTTCGTCTTGTTCATTTTCCTGATGATGTAATGCCGCTCTGTAAATCAGCACTTTTCGAACAGCGAAGACTCCCATGCATCACGCAGAATGCCCGATGTGTTTATGTGTCAAGATCAATCACCCTGCTCTAGACACGCTATTGTATCTACTAAATGAAGCAATGAATCTTACGCTCTTCCAGTGTATTGTCTGGAAGACAATAGCGCCGGCTATCCGAGGTGCTGAACTCCAGGATCAGAGTTCTATCTAGTTCAATGCTCTTCTTTCAGTGTTTTAATTTTTGAGTTTGAGTTTCAACGTCGTGTGTTTTCTCAGCTCCTATTGGAAACTTTCACTTGTATTTCATATGTAAAGAATGTCGTGTATGTCCTAAAAGGCCTCCCAGTGCATTATTCATACAACTCTAAGTTTGAGAGGGACTGTTACTGTGTCACGTTATATTTCCTTTAAACGCATTCTTTTCAGTATTTATTCATTTGGCAGACAAATATCCTTGTTGCTTAATGCTAATAGCTGACAGTCTCCTACCTAGAGAGAGAGAGAGAGTGACAGAAATAGACAGTGAGGCAGAGAAAGAGAGAGAGAGAGAGACGTTGCTTTGTCTAGTTGTCATTTAGCGAGCCTCTCTTGATTACCGTTTGAAATCAGCAGCTCCATGCTTCATTACACTGCTCTGTGCCCATCTGAGGCGATGACTCGATGCCCAGTTATCAGTCCTGTCATTTCCACATGTCTCCATTTTCCGTTGTTGCTCTCCTCTCATACAGGTACAGTAGTCAGACACGGACACAGACTCTGTTCCTGTCTGGCCTGAAACTTCCTGCAAAGTGACTTACAGTGCTTGAAGCGGGTTCCAGGTGTATGTGTTTGTGTGCGGCTCTGTATTAAGAGTATATTTAGTGTGTGTGTGTGTGAGTGTGCATTCTCACTCAGTCCTTGTCTGCATGCTATCAATAACCAGCATGCGCTAAGGGTTGGGTGAGTGATGGCTTGCGTAGAAACCGATTGGCCATGTAAAAAGGCTGTTACCCATGAATCACTGTAAGACATGGACAAGGAGCAGAGCGGGCCTAAGCTGCTGCTGGAGAGACGCTGTGTTGGCAGCGGCAACATACAGTATGCCCTAAACGCAGTCTTTTTTGGACCTCCCCTTTACTGCAACCCATATCGGCTGGACCAGTGTGTAGAGCTGGCTTTATCTGCGTGGATAATGATCATATATCCCAATAGGCAAAGATCATATATGATTATCTGTGACAGAAAGAGAGAGAGAGGGAGAGAGAGAGAGAGAGAGAGAGAGAGCGTACTGGGAGAGAGAATCATGAGTAGGAGGTATGCAAGCCTCATGGGAGATTGCCTGCAGGTTAAGTGAGTCTCTTGGAGAAGCTGGAGAGCCTCTCTATTCATTTAATTACAGGTTAGCACAAGGACTTTGATTAAAGATTGTCTTATCAAGTTGGCTTTAAGAATTTCCGAGCATGACGTTGAACTCCTCTACGACTGTATCACCTGCTAAATCAGCGCGGAGCCGTTATGCTCGGGGATCGCAGCTTCAATAACTACATTCTGGGGCGCATTTACCTGCTGCAGACAAGCAAAAAGAGGCAAAATAAGATTTCCTCGTGGTTTTTATTGAAGTCCCCCAGGATTTGATATGCAGAGTGTGCAGGGATTGCTCTGTTGCCATCTCCTGTGTTTTGAAAACGCTTAATTTTGTCAGGTTGTAAGGTGCAGGGAAATTGTTTTGTCTGTTCTTTGAATTTGCCCACTCCGCTGATTCATTTGGATTCCAGCTGCCAAGATATCCTGTTTTAAAAATTCTCCTCTCTTTCATCAACACTCCACGTGTGTTGATGGGGCATTTTGTCAGTGAATTTGCTTCCCTTGTTTTCATGTGGAGAACATATGGCATTGGATATAGGATGCTGATAAATCAGAGGAAGACTGTTGGCTTTACATCATCTCTCTCTCTCTCTCTCTCTCTCTCTCTCTCTTCTTTTTACACACATACACACACTAGCGCTCACTTGCACTCACTCACCTCCTCCTCCATTCCCTGTCTTGCTTGTCCTTTCAAGGTCTTACCGATCAGATGAAGTGATCTTTAAAGACCCATTCCGGACTTTGAAAAGAACGCCACCCCCTATGCTCCCCCGTCTGCCCCGGGATCATCTCAGGGTGAGGGGTTATTGGGAGGAGGGGGAGCCTCAACTCAAGAGTGATGAGGAGCTGCCATTCTTTCTGTTGTACCAGCAGATTAAGTCAAAGCACGTATGGTAGTCCTGATTAGAGGGTGACATGCGAGTGAAATTGTCTTCCCATCTTGCCCAATTCCCAGTTATTTCTTCTCGACCTGAGGCTGTGCCCGTGTAGCCAGTCCCGTCTCATCCTGATTCCCTCCTGTTTACTTCCAGTCCTGAGCACAATCCTGATTATTTCTTTTTTTTTTTTTATAATTACAAACAAACTCCTGCATACTGTCTAACTTGCAGTAATAAATTATCTCAGGCAAAATACCTGATTAAGGTCTTGCACCAAAAAGTTGCAAATAAATGTGTTATTATAAGTTAGACAATGTGCAGACGTATTTTTGCAACTTTTGATCCACTCGTCCCCCTCATATGCACCTGTCTCATGAGACGGGTGTGCGAAGTAGTCCTCTGATGTTTGTAATTACAGAACTTCTTGATAATCACGTTTCAGCTCTACATGTGGGAAACCAAGACAAAGGGAGGGGGAGAGAGATGCATGGAGTGCAGTCTGATTACAACATACACGAAACTTAGTGCATGACTACACCAGCATTGTTTTTTATGTTGTAACTTTCATGTGACAGTTAATTAGACTTGCCTTGTCTTTTCTTTTCCTGTCGGATCTGGGGTTTATGAAGCACAGCTTGCAGTAATTGACCAGGAGGCTGAGATGGTGGCGTGATGATAACATTGATTATATTTTGCGCTCTCCCTTCACCTCTCGGACTTTATTTTCCCATCCTGATCCTGAGCCATCCCAATAGAATAGCCCTTCTGTCTCAAACCTGTATGTAAAAAAACATGCACTTGTGTTGCTGGAACAACCACGCACTGCGGGCAAAATCAATTCTGGATTTGGGCTCTAACCTGTAAGTAAACCATAGTTTGCTGGTGTTCGGGTTGTCAAATTGCAGTTTTACAAATGGTCCTCTACTCCAGAGAGCGTCAGTACAAATGATTCACCGTATCTTCTGTGTTCAATAAAGAGCAGACACGCGTCATATGATATGATAAACTACACTTGCACCCCTCACCTTCATCCAGTCCTATTGATTTTTACTCATCTGCAAGCACTGTGAGTGGCAGCATTGACTGATGGATGTTGAGTATTTCCTTTCATAAAGGAATAATCAATGAAGAACCATCTAATCACTCAATATATGAGGTAAAATGTCTGTTCTACTAGTTACACCTTCCGACGGATGTTCCTACAAAGTCTCTTTACTTTTCTCTTTTTTTCTGCTGTCATAATCTGCTGTTACTGACATTTTTCATGTTTGTGTGTGTGTGTGTGTGTGTGTCCTCTCAATTCTCTCTATTTTTTGTGTAATGGGTCCTTCAGAGGGCCTCTGTGTCTGAGAGGAAATGATGTAATGATGTATCTGGTGTAATGAAGCACTATGTTGGGAATATTGATTGCTGCTCAGGGGTAAAGGTGAACTTTACCCTTGCTTAGAAAGGAGTACTACTGAGACAGAGAGGCGCTCAGTGGTACATGCACACACACACACACACACACACACACACACAGGCCCGCTCAAGTGCACACTGGGAAAAGAGCAGGGAAAGACAGAGACTGAAAAATGCGTTAAACTGACGCAGAGACAAATGAAATAAGGCAGAAGGTCCAGCGTCTCCGTGTGTGCTACTTCTTAAACTTTTACTTTGAAGTGAGCTGTATCAGCAGTGCCTTTACGTACCAATCTTTACCGTCCACAGGCTTAAGCGTGAACTGTGGCGGACTGTTTAGCTAGGTGCCTTTCAAAGTAGGCTGTTTGTAATTGCGGGCGGTTTAATATAGAAGGCCAGAGGATATTTTAAAACAGATAGCTGCATTCTGAAAGCCAAGGCTAACTGTAACAGCCCTGATTCTGTCTTGGTGATTTACACCACTGTGTAGTGTAGGTCTTCTAGCAGCTTTTAACACAAAGGGTCGGGCCTCAACTGGGGCTGTATACATGATGAATTACCTGGTGGTTATGCGACAACGCGCATCAAAGTGTTACTGTCACACTCTCACAATGCCCGCGCGGCGGTCACACACTGAAAAGCGTGGTCGCTGCTTTCCACACTCTAAACAGAGAATAAGTGATGAAAGGGACGGATGGCAATATTGCAGCACCTCGCTGAATTAAAGAGATCAGAGCTACTGATGTACAGTAGAGTCAGAGTCAGCGACAGACATTAGCGAGGTCCACCAATTATCCAGGGCAACTTTTCTCCACTTGACCTAAGAGCGTGTAATGCATTTAAAAATTTGCGAAAAGGCCATATTCCGGTGCATTGTTAAGTGTTTGATGGACGATGATTTGCTCTCCTTTGATAACTGTGATTTTGTCTCTTTCTTTATCATTATGTGAGGACCTCTTGCCCCAAACAAACCATTCTCATCTTCACTCTGACTTTATGAGCGTGCAGTTCCCTGCCTTGCGCCTCAGTGGCCTCGCTTTGATCAACATATTGGAATGATGCTGTAACCCCCCGCAGTGCTTTTAAAGCTGCGGAGAGCGGAGCCAAGGGAGGCCGAGGGGTGACAGGAATGGATCCGCAGGCCTCTGGCTCCTCCAGGCAGAGGCCGTCTTGAGGGTTTGCCACAAGACTCTGGTCCATTCTCCATGACAGGTTTTCCCACTGTCCACCTCCAGACTCATCACCTTGGCGCACGCAGGTTCATGAATATTCAGCAAAGTGTGCATTGTTTAGAACTATGCAGAGAAGATCGATAGGTGCCCTCTGCACCTGAATATGTTCTGATCTCTCTGTTACTGCACCAGCCAGTGCGCTGATCAGCCACAGTCAGAGCGTTGCACTACTATTACTTGACACTTTGATCTGCACCGCTGAATTATATGTCAAGAATAACAGAGATGGATACATAGACCGGGAGAGAAAATAAGTCAAGTAGGAGGGAGGCAAATGAAGCAAGGCAGATTCTGGCGAAAGAGAAAGTTTGCATCTTTCCTGGAATGCGTCTGATGCTCGGCAGCTCCTGCACTGTTTGGATTTGTTTCTCTGTGGAAATGCTGCCTCTCGTACACGATGCCGGTGCCAAAACGCTCACCATGAATAAGCAGAAAATTAAACATTTGGACAGGTATAGAGTGAAACTACCCTCTCTCTGTAGCATGCCAAATAAATATTGAGTTTATGAGTTTGTACTTATTCTCTAATTGGCAGCAGACTTTGACTGTGACACTGTAGGACAAATCATTTTACTCCTATTTGTTGTACCATTCAGTCATTCACTTTGTAAAGCTGGAAAAATCAAGCATAATAGGCCTTATCTTTAGCGGTGGTGACTCCTGAGCAACATAATGATGTCTACACAGTATAATTAAAAGGAAGCTATTACAAAGTCAGAAACACATATTAAAGCAAATTTGGCATTAATAACACAACAAAGAGTGTGTCAATATTATGCATCCTGTCCTCTCATATCAATTAAAGTCACCCTGCCCTTCAGATAGGAATCTTAATTTTGTCTCAAACAGATAGGCACCGTGTGAATATGCCTCATGCCCCGTGAAACACATTGTTTTCCCAACCCGTTTAACATGGGTGAGATTGCATTGTATTTAATCAGCTAATGCTGCGCTAGGCTGACCTGTCCTGATGAAGTCATGCTAATGCTGGTATTGAGTGTCTGCTCTGCTGAACGGCTGAACTCAGCCACTTACTCACTCGACGAGGGGCCCAAGACAAGTGGGCTCATATTAAAGGAGTTTGACGGGGCATAGTGTAACCGCACGTCCCTACGCACATCAAGCACGGTGGGAGGTGGAAGATGGAGAGGGTAGAGTGGGGGGAAGATAACATATGCTGTAGGTGACTGGGGGAGATGAATTTGTTTGACGTATAGCTGTGCCATGCACGCTGAAGTGTGTGAGTGTGTGATGAACTTTGTGCGGGAGGATGTTGAGTGCTGAAAATCATTGCATGTAACTGTTTGTGTTTGTGTTTGTGTGTGTGTGTGTGTGTGTGTGTCTGCTGCTGTACATGTCTGCGTATGTGTGTACATATGCATTTCTGAGGGTATGGGAGGCAGGCCAGCACACCAAGTGATTCAGCACTACACAGACAAGATTCATGTTTTATGAGTATGGGCTCCATAAATTACATGGCCTGGCTTTTCTGCTGCTGCAGCACAGCATCTCTCTCTCTCTCTCTCTCTCTCTCACACACACCCTCACTCTGTCACTCACACTCCCTCACACTTTCCCTCCCTTCGCCCTCTCTCTTACCCGGTTTTGTATTAGCCTGCTAAATGTCACCATAATTAATTGTAAATATTTTTCAAGACAGGCCTTCATGTGAAAAGTGTCACTAGCGACAACTGCAAATAACAAGAGTCTTCAAATCAACACTGCATCATTTCTCTATCAGCTCCCCCAACAGAAGAGCCTGGGGATGTTTACTGTACTGCTCAGCCTACATGAGCGCGTACAGAACATTGTAGCAGATAGAATGGGTGTAAATTTGACTTGGTATGTTTACCTGTGAGCCATGTGTAGGCTTATGACAAGCCACTGAACTTCCTGGAGTGTGCTTCGGGGAGCTTCCTGTGCGTTACTTAGCAACGGTGAGCTACCACTGCAGAGGATGTCTTAGTTTTCTTCAGGAATACGATTCTCCCCTCTTCGCATCTGTGCATGCAAGTGTGTGCATAAAGGAGAAAAAAAAACAGAGATGGAGAGAGAGAAAGAGAGAGCGAGAGGCAGAATGAAACTATCTGTGGTGAATCAACAGATCAGGCGAGGTGATGGGGATAGCTTGATTCGGCCTCAGGGGAGGAGGTTCACCTTGGCTCCGCAAGACAGAACGTACACTGTGTTTCTATCCTCACCACGTCCCCCTTTGACTCATACGCAAGTGTAGAGCGCAGAGATGAAGAGAAATAGAAAAGTAGAATGGCACTTGTTTGCTGTGTGATTGTGTTAGCTCTGAATATTTCACAAACAAATGGGCCTTTGTGCATGCAGCCTTTGTGATTACACATTCACAGTTTTCATTGTCGGCTTACAGCGAGTTCAACAGGAGAATAAATTCAAATTCCCATGTCAAGCACTCACAAACAGAGGGCAAAAGCCAAAGCTCACAACAGTAAGTGCTTGCAGTATTCCCGTTAACACATAACAATCAAGGCAGTGTTTTAGGGCTGGGAAAAGAGGTAGAATAAAGAAGAAAGATGGAAGTGATTATTTAGAGAGCAATTATGGTTAATAGAGAGGAGGTATCTTTGATTGGAGAGAAGGTGACATGAGGTCCAGTGATTATGGTATCAGTGAGAACCTCTCTCCTATGTAGCAGCAGCAAGATCGACCTCAGCTACACTACAGGAGTATAAATAGAAACCAACACTGCATGAGGCGCTCTCTTTGCATTCACTTTCTGTTCACATGGAGCAGAAATGACCAGGACCCCAGCATCCCAAGCTGCCGCTGACAGTGACGACAGCAAGCTATTATCCTGTGAGCAGATGCATTTAAGCATGCTACAGTTGTAATTGTTCCTTGACAGAGAGCAGCAGCCTGTTTGCTGTTTGCCGGTGGGGAGACAAGACGCTGACCTCTCTATAAGACAGATGAGTTAAACCAATCTAATTCCAGCTTGTCGATAGGAAGGGAGAGCATTTGCCTGAGCAGAAATTGACCAGGTGTCAGGGCGTTGATGGAGAGGCCAACTTGGTGTGCTTGTGTGTGTGTGTGTGTTTGTGCCTGCATCTGTGTGTGTGTGTGTGTGTTTCTGTGTGTATCTCTGCATTTGGAAGTTCAAGACATTTGCACGTACCTGAACATCATGAGAAAGCGCCTCTGCTACCCGAGGAACTCCCCTTTATTTCAGCATCTTGCTATTTTTAGAGCTGTGTCGAAAGGTCAGTTCCTGTATCAGCTGGAAAAACACTGAAACCATGGTGTAACGGCAAAACATGCATCCTCTGGGAAATAGACACCGCCGTGTCATGGTCGATTGCGTCTTGCTTTACATGTTGTGATGGCACAGTGTGATGGAAACCAATCTGTTTTTTTGACTGGTGGTTTTGCCAGCAGGTTTGACCGCAGTACATGATGGCTTGTATTAGTGTAGGACGCGTCTACCATGTGATATCCCATTTATAAAATTTCACTGGCGGGGAGTCAACACTGTGCCGTGATACACTACAGCCCGTGAAGAGGAATATTAGTGAAAGTAATACTTGAAAGCAAGTGCATGGTGTTGCATGCACATATTATGTTATCCGGGAAAAAGACTCATGTCAGCAGGCAGCTTGCATTTGATTGAGCGTTTAACACCTATAGCACATCAAGTTTTTTTTTTTAGCCATTTCCCACTTACATGTAAAATAGCTTAACACATCCTCCCTCCCATGTATAGCCTAGCCATAAAGACCTGGGTTCTGGCATCTCACTTACACACCAGCTAATTATAGTCCAGTGTAATTACAAATGTGTCATTTCTCATTAGGCCTTAACAGGAGACATGCAACTGAAACACTCCACTTGACAGAGGGCTTTTTTCCTTCTCCTCCCCTCTTTTTTATCTCTCAGTTGACATGAAGTAGGAAACTGCTCAGAGATGCTCATCCCTCCATTTTTAATAAAGCCAACTTCTCTATTATTATTCTATTTCATTATCCTGATGTGCATATATGTTAATTAGGCCCTCTGGGCATAAACAGAAAGCATGGTGTTTAGGCTTTGATTCTGGTATTGTCCTGAGTTAGTCTCTCCCTCTCGCCCAACGTAGTTTTCTGCTTGGTCTGCTTTTCCTATCTAATGACTTATTCTTATAACTTGCTTGCATGCACAACTGCATTAGTTCTCTACTATAACCTTTGGTTTAACCTGGGGCACAGAGCCAGAGAGCAAAATGAGATCTTCTCTATAAGGCAGATCATCCATATCTTTGTGTTTATTAATAATTAGTCATTGTTGTATTTCTGCACTGCAAATATACAGTTGGTTAGTGAGTGATGCATCCTGCATTAAATGAAGAATCATATACAAATAAACATGGTACAAACTGAAGCCGACTGTACTCTTCCGGCGCAGGTTAACAGTGACCGACAGAGTGAGAAGGGGCCAGACTGTGTGCAGTGTGATTCCACAGCAGTGCACCAGTGACTGCTATTGGAAACTGTGTGTCCTAAGGCTCTGATCTATACACCACAGAGCCAGCCATGTCTCAATTGCATAACATGCGGAAATGAAATGACATTTTTCCTCCATCTCTTTTTCAGTCAATCAGTTCCTTTGTTTCCCTCTATTCTTATTTATTTCTCATTCTCCTTATTTTTAGTTGTCTCTCACACATTGTATACACATATTTATATGCTTACATATACAGTTTAAGCCAATTTTCAACTAGAGAGCTAATAATGTTCCTGGTCACAGAGCCACAGTGGATCAATGGGTGTTTTATGGCCCCCAGAAACCCAGAATCAGATCATGGTTTATCACTTCCGACTGTTATCTAATATTGCCTACTGCTCACAGCAGAGCTGCACATTCTCTAGTTGGCTCACAGTTCCATGTTGAATTCACCTCTGCTTTCACTGTGGTGTCAGAACGGTATGAGCTGATTGATTGATATAGATTTGCTAGATTGATTGAGACTTTGACAGCAGTGGCTGTCAGTAACACACATCTCCCAACCAGTCACGTTTGTGAAGTAGCCTGTTTTGGCCACTTGAGGGCATCTTGATGTCTTAAGGAAAGAGCAGTTCTGTTTTTTTTTTTCAATGGGTCCAAATTTCAGTTCAATCTCAGTGTCCTGACAGTCTGTTATTCAAATGCAGATGAACACACAAAAGTTAAACATAGTCTTCACTGTCAGAACAAAGTACCAGGATGAGATACCATTGTTATCCTGGAAAGGTCGTTATTATTTCACACACTGAGTCATTTCACTCAAGGCCTTCACTTGTCCCTCCTGCACATTCAACTTCATATGGTTGCATTTTAGTGAGAAATGTTTTTGTGCTATATTTTCCACTGTTAATACCATGAGAGAGTTTTTAAACTTTGTTATAGCAAACAAAATATAAGCAGCTTCCCAGAGTAGATGTACAATAGAGAATATATTTCTCTATGCAAAGCAGTCCTCCTCACCTCAAACAAGACTGTAATCCTGCAGTGGTGTCCTGCTGAGCTCTGCACTGCTCTCTAGTGGCAGGAAAGTAGTAAAGCACTTTGATGTTGACATAAGGGGCCGACAAGATCCAGCCAAGTCTGTGTAATAATTATAATTTGCATATGGGGGCAGAAAAACAGTGTTTAAGTTCCAGAAGTACAGACTTTGAAATATCATTGCATGTGGTGAAGTTGTCATGACACATTGCTTTCCAAGAAGCCTAACAACAAGGCAGTGCAGTGCTGCAACATAAACAAATGTGGAAAATGAAAGCAGTGCTGTATAATTTTATAACAAATGTTAATCTTTTCTCTGGCATTTTATGAAGTCTCAGGTAGGTACAGTGCACAAAGAGAAACTGTGCATTCAACTTCTAATCTTCTCTGCTGGCAATCAAATCATCCACTGATTTATCTGTTTACACCTGCCATATTATGTGATAAGCGTAGGCCTAATGAAATGCTGGTCATTATTATTTATTACAGAGTATCTGTAATAGTAATTAATAAATCCTTTTCTCAGGTTTTACTTGTAATTTTAGTAGTAGTAATGCAATGAATAAAACTTTCAAAACAATTTGTTTATTTCCAATATATCTTCTAAATGGAACTATTTTCAGATTTATTCTTGACTTCATACATATACAGCCACTGAAAGGTTTATTCTTATTCTTATTCTTGTTAATAATAATCACAGGAAGACTGCCTGCAAGACTGCATAAGATTGTCTTCATAGACCTCTAAAAGCTCTCCAAAAAGGACTAGAAGAAGTGAATCCACTACAGAACATTTTAGGGGCCATATAAAGTATATGAGGTATACAACCATATTCAGTTCACTATATAACCCTTTTTTGTTATGAGTGTACCTTAATGATGTGTTCACTCAGCAAGCAAAATGATCCACAAGTCACCAAAATCCATTAGCGCTTGCACCCATGTAGTCTGATGCAGTTGTAAGGTCTTAACAGGCAGATCATGTATTTTGTGCTGCTCTGGTAGTACCTGTCAGAATGACAGTGTTTCAGGGTGTTAATACAGCTAGCTGGCAAGTGCTAATTAGGTAGTATTAGCTAATTTAAAATCAAATGAATAACACCTTAATAAAATTACTTTCAAGCTACTATTAACATCAATCATAGATGCAGCAATTCTCCAAGCCACATAGAGATGCTTATTCCTTTAGAACTTTTTTTGAAGCCCACCTTTACAAGATTACTCCTTAGGCATACACCACATAAAGCTTAGAGGTTTGTTTTTGCATGGCAAAATGAGTCAACCTCTTCCTCTGAAACACACACAATATCTAAGGGCACCTCTATAAGCATTTACACCACATTTACAAATATTTGCATGAGGAAAAAAGCTGAGGTGTCTCTACATATAAAAATTCTTTGGTCATTTTTTTGTTAAAATATGTTTGTAGTACTCCTGTGATGTTTATTAAGTTTCAAGTCTAAGTTTGTTTCAGTCCACAAAGGGCTTTATAGGCTCACGAGTATACAACAAACAAAACAGGACGACATGCCCTGATTTAATCATCATATAGGGAAGAAAAAATCCCCAAGAAACCCAGAGTAGGAACAGGGAAAATCTGGAAGAAATCTGCAGAAAGACCACAGAGAGAAGAGACATTTTCATGGGCAGAGAGGTGTGCAATAGGTGGTGACGTAGTTGACTCACAAAAGAAAACACTTAAGCAGAAAAAAAAACAAACCACAAAAGCAGCAGGGGGCCTCGACCGAGGCAGACGACACAGTCACAGCAGCACAGGATGATGACCAGCCTCAAAGCAGCTGCAACAGCGAGGATGAGGGAGATGAAGAGGGGACATTATGAGAATGAGGGGGATAAAGGGGAAGGATAATGAGGTCGAGGGGGAGGTGGGAGTGGAGGAGGGTGCTGGGCACACCTGGATGGAAGACAATCACACTCACACGAGGCATTCTTGCCCAAGCAGAAGAGACACAGAGCCCTATCTTACACCCAGCGCAAGATGTATTTAAACAAGGAAGAAATTATGGTACATAAATGAATAAACAGAGTAAAGTCAATGGCTGTGAAAGGCACAAGAGCTGATGAAGAGAGAAACTGAGTGAGATCTCTAAACTGTCAGAGACTAGCTGAAGACTTTTGGTACTAGAGGCAGGCAGATCAGAGTACAGAACATAACAGTAATCAAGGCAAGATGTGATAAATGCATGAACAATAGTTTCTGCATCAGCCATACTTATCATGGGCTTTTATCACCTCCACAATGGAGGTGATAAAAGACAGTTTTGGTGGTGTTTTTGATATCAGTGACTAGACTGGAGTCAAAAATCACACCAAGATTCTTAGCTGTACAGTTTTGAGAGACAATGCAGTTGTCAAAAATTCAGGTAAGATCACTAAAAAGATGGCGATGTTTAGGTGGACCAATGACAAGCATTTCAATCGTGCTTGCATTAAGCATTAGGAGATATGCAGGCATCCAGCCTTTAATAGCACGCATACACACCTCAAGGTTAGCTAATTCAGATCTGAGTATTGTCAGCATTACAATGGAAGCTAATGTTATGATTATGAATAATATCACCCATAGGGAGCATTTACATAGGGAATAGGAGAGGGCCAAGGACCAACCCCTGAGGAACACCATAGTTAAGCTCTCGGTACACAGAGGTCACATTATTGTAGTAGACACACTGCCGTCTCTCTGAAAGATAGGATTTAAACCAATAGAGTGCCAGGCCACAAATATCAATCAAATTTTCCAGGCGTTTTAACAGTATCGTGTGAATGACCGTGTCGAATGCTGTACTCACATGATGTATAGAGGTAGCACCAGTGTCCATATAGCTAGAAAGAGATAATTTGTCATTCTAGTAAGCATAGTTTTACTAGAATGAAAACACCTGAAGACTGACTGAAACACTTCAAACAGATTGTTGTAAAACATATGGTGTATTAACAAATTAAGAAAATGTGAGGACAAAAAAATGCATCCTGGCATTTAGGATATGCATCATTAACATATAGCATTTTTCTTCATACATTTAAGCAACACCAAAAACAGTTGAGATAGAGATAAATTTATGAGCATTGATTTACCAACCCCAAATATGTGTTCCATCCACAGGTTCTAAAGATGTTAAAGAAATCCACCTGTAAGTGTATTATGAGTTACGGGAGATTAGAGATCAGCCTGCAATAATTTAGGCTTTAGGGTCAAGGTTAAATTTTTAAAAGAGAATAATTTGAATATCATCGCGGATTAAGTCCGTTTTTTTTGCATAAAAATCTCAATTCAGAGTAAAAGAGCCAGACAGAGGGGAGCGTTTCTGGGTTTAGATTCAGTGTTAAAAAGGAACCTGGGATTATTTTTGTTAAAGTTAATAATCTTTGAGTAGTAAGTGGATTTGGCTGTGGAGGGGGTGTGTTGATAATCTACCAGGCGACTTTTCCAAGCGAGGCGGAAGATGTCTGGTTTAGTGGTGCGCCAGTTTCATTCTAATCGTGTGTACACCTGCTTGAATGCATGGGTATCATGTTTACGCCTATTTTTTATAATTAGTGCTGCCACCATATCGACTGCATTATGGTGGGTAGAAGTTACACTGTCCTTCAAGTCATTCAAAGGCCCTTGCTGATCAGTGAAAGAAGTTAGGGCAGGAGGAAGCAGATCAGCGAGCACAGCAGTAGCAGACGCATTAATGTGACAACAGCTATAAACGGTGATAAAGGTGAGTGGCAGGAATGGGAGTGTTACACGGAAAGTAATATGAAAATGGTCAGAATGCCTAGCAGCAGAATCACACATTTTCTTTGTCTTGAAACGTATATCTTTTACTACATAACCATTTACATCTTTGCTTTTAATTTTTGTACCCATCCATCTGTGAAACACAAGTTATCTGATTTAGCTTGAATTACGATCGGCAGTTTTATCTTACAGCGTGTAATGTCAGCATAGAGCAGCCCTG
>OMLB01056974.1:0-11455 GCA_900302555.1 Myripristis jacobus
ATTTTTTTTCTGGGTGCCTGTTTGAATATGCTAATCTATCAGCAGCAGTGGTGGCAGGGGTGGCGGTGAAGGGCTGGGGGTGGTAAAATAATCAGGCTGTGGTGAGGGACACCAATCTACAGGGAAAGCTACTTTATGCAGAAATCCAATTTAAGAGATTGGCTTAGCGAGTGAGTCACTGAAGGTAAATCCAATGGTAATTATAGGTAAATCAAAGGTGAAAGCTTTGCAAAAGACTCCCGTACACAACTCTCTCTCCCTCTCTCTCTGTCTCACACCCACTCCCCCCCGCCCTCAACTCCTCACATTACCACATGTCATTTACCAAAGGGAAAAGGGACCAGAGTACATGGCCTGGAAATGTAATGATAACCACTAACTGTGGATTTTGGCCTTTATGGCCGAGAGGAGCTTGGCAGTACCTCCCCTTTCAGTCATGCCCAAGATGGTCAGTAATTAAACAATATCCTGTAAATTCCTTTGCATTGGCCAGGCTATAATGTTGTGGCTGCTGTGCTGTGTTGTGGCTATTACCCATCGATTTCATCCAGTTGTTTTAAAGCCAAGGAAACGACCAATGAATTTCTTGTGAGTGTGTGTGTGTGTGTGTGTGTGTGTGTGTGTTTGTTTTTTGTTTTTTTTTGGATTGTACTGGCATGTGACCCACGAAAACACACACTGCCTTTTCTGATCGCCCTCATGCCATATCATTAACCACAGCTAAAGCAGGGATAATGATGATAGTGAAAGTGTGCCAATTCTCACACCTCCTGCTGGGTGAGAGCCAACTTCCCACTGGGTAAGGATGATTGTGGGTGGGAGGCAACAAAAACACTCAAATCTTCTTAGCCAAAGAAGACAATTTATCAGACAATAGCAAAGTAATATGGCAACACAAGGTATTTTGCGAGACTCTGACATATAATCCATGGTTTGACATTATGGAATGACATTTTAGAAGTAGCTTCCCTGCTTTCCTATTTGTTCTGCCCTCTGAGAGGCACAGGAGCGGTAATTTGTTAGATTGTAGATAGAGTGCTAATAAATAGCGGAGCTAGCAGCCCACAAGTCATTTATCTTGACCTTTTATTTCAGGCAAAATCAATTTGTTGTTAATATGCCTGTAATAAGGAGACACCTTTTAGTTGTTTGGCTCTCAAACTGCATTGATGCTTTTTGTCAGGGTTAGGGCCAAACGTTCCACCATTGCATTTTGTTTTGTTGACTGAAATCAACCACTTTGAAATGGTTCACTGAAAGCCACAAAGGTGACTGTTAATGTGACAACCGCAACTGAACTGCTGTAAGGCAAAGAAGGACAAACACAAGGGATCAACAGTACAGAAACTGACAGCGGACAAGAGCTTATTTCACAGGGGTTTTCAAGCCTACATAATCTGGCTTATAAAAGTAACAGGCTGCAAATTTTGGTCTGCCGGAAATCTTAAATTAGCACGTTTGGTACACATATGCTCCCTTCCTCTTCTGCAGCATAAACTGTTTGTGTTGATCCATTTTGCCTGGCACAGTGAATTCTCGAGCATGCAATTGTGCCCATGTTTTATTTAGATAAATGTTTAAAAGTCTAAAATGTTCATCCTACGTGCGATTTCCATTGGAGTAATGACAGCATGAGGTAGAGGCTGAAAGCACAGTCTCACTCCAATTGTGTGGGAGGTGACAACCCTGTGATAGAATTTTATGTTGTTTTCTGTTTGTTTTTGTTTTTGCTTTTTTTTTTTATATCCTATCAGTATGCCTTTTGTTCTCGTTTCAGGCTATTTTGAATCCTTTGAATGTGTGAACACTTGCAGAATCACATAAAAAGTCAATCAGATAACAAATCAGATCACAATTGACATTTGGCCATAACTTCCCCTGGTTCACCGTCACTAGGGAAACTCGTGTGTGCAGGTAAACTGATTGGAATCTACACTGCTTTGGGGATACTGCGAGGGAATGAGCCGTGGAGGTTGGAATGGATAGATAAGCAACTGCTGCGATCAACCCCTGGGGTCACTAGACACGGATAAAAGCGGTTTTGAGAGGACGATTCTCAGACAAAGCAATCAAGGTGGGCTATAGTACACAATGTAGCGGTCATGCGTGTATGCATCACAGGTTGTTGATAGGCCTGTGATTCGTTTTAAAGGCAACCTGGTTAATCTCCCAGGGATTGAGGTGAAGACATATATCAGCAGGCCCCTTGCTCGCTATTGTCTCCAAGTGATTTATTCCCTCTCACTCTCTGGAGAAACACAAAGAAACTGCAAGAGGGATTCAGGAGCCCGGCAGCTGTATTATGGAGATTTGAGCCACCAAAACATTTCTGCAAACATGCGTCAAGATCACAAATGCCAGCCTTGCTCATAGCACAACAACCTTGTATTGTCAGCGCCTCCCTCCTTGCCTGTTTTTTTTCTCTCTCTCCCCCCTTCTCACTTACCTCCGCTTCCCAATTTATATGTAAATTCCCTCTTCCCTAAAAAACGCTATACGCACGTCTATCCTTTTGTGGCAGGGACCCAAAAACCTACAAATAAATAGCATGAGCCCTTGCATGGAGAGCAGCCATATGAGTCATTGCAATTTAGTGGTTTTAGCTGTGACCTTGTGAAAGCACCTGATGATGCCTATGATTGTGCATTTTCCACCTTTTACAACTGGCAGTGTAGGTCTTAAACTATCAAACTGAGCGTGTTGTAACAACCCAAGCTCATGAAGAAAAAAAGAAACATTTTTTTTTAATATAGAAGTTGGTCCACACTGAACATCTTTGCCATTCAGAATGTGGCTACAGTATTTTTCACTGACTTTGCAGTACACGGAAGAGTACTGAATATGAGGTAACCATAACAGCCAAAGCTGATGTCCCACCTGCCATCGCACCGACTTTACCACATCTCTAAATCCTGACCTTGTGAAGTGACAAGGCTGGATCTCCACAGAGAAAACAGATGGTTTTGAAATTCTGACATGCTGAAATGCTATCTATCTATCTATCTATCTATCTATCTATCTATCTATCTATCTATCTATCTATCTATCTATCTATCCATCCAGGTCCAGTTCAAGGATCTTGCACCAGACACACAAGCAGGTTTGTGTACTCTCTCTTTCTCTCTCTCTCTCTCTCTTTCACACACACACACACACACACACACACACACACACATACTCACCGGACTGCCGATTCCGGGAATTCCATTATTTTTCCCTCTGAGGAGTACTCTGCTTTAATGATCATTTATTGATACATTCATTAAACATTTATCAACATTAACGAATTGCCATTTGCAAGCTTTTAATGATTAATGACCCTAAATTAATGTGGATCGCTTTGTTTGCACACACAGGATTAGAGTCAGTGTAGTAACACCGGTTAAAATTTTACTTTTACTTTAGTCAGAAACAATTACCATCAAATATTCCTCTTAACCTGTACGCTTCTCTCTTCTATTGAACACCTCAATGGGCAAGAGGAAGGCGTTCTAATGAGACTGTCCAGAGAAGAAATTATATTTGCAAGATTACCCCATTCTGAGCTTGAGGGCCCTGAGAAAATAACTCGATAAGAAGAAATTGCAAGGGCTCGTAGGACTTCTTTGATACCATATCGCTGTGAGGTGAATGGCCAAACAATATTTTGATGGATATGTTTTTAAACTTTCCACTTTAGCTCAGACTCTGACTGTGAAGCCGGCCCCGTGGCTCAAAGTGCGATGTCTACCAACAGAAGGTGGTCAGAATAGAGGGCTAGATTCATCAAACATTTATATTTCACTACTTAAAGGGAGCAACCTCACCATAAAAGCCGGGAATTAATAAGTCCACAGTAGGTATGATTTAAAGTTCAGCTCGGTTCCACTGGAGAGTTATGCAATCATAGCATCCAGTGAGGTGGTTAGATTGCCTTAATCACAAAAGTCCTACAAAAATGTATACTCTACATGCAGGTAAATAATGCAGCACAATTTAAGACTTCATTTGCACTTAAAGAAAATGTGAGCAACATGCTGAAGAGAAGGAAGCTGTTTTTGTCTGGATGTTCCACAGAGCGTTAAACTATATTGAGGTGGTGTGCTGTGGTGTTGAGCTAATACCATTTGTTTCCTGTGCTTCCGCTGCTTCGCCATGCTGGATTAGTTTTCTGCTTTCACTCCCCTCCCTCTATCCATCTGAAAGAGAGCAACCCACCAACCACCAGCAGAAATACAGGGACCGGTGTTGGTCCGGGCTCAGCACTCAGTCTTCTTATGATGCACACATACACACGCACACACACACACACACACACCACACACGCACTCCTCTGCTCTGTGTATGGTGACTGGTTTGCCAAACGCTCTGTTGCCCAAGCACAGAGAGGGATTAATCCATTGGCAGCTGGCCCTCCAGATCTCAGTTCACAACGCCCACCTCCCATGCCCTCCCTTCGCCACAAACGCACACCCTCGACATCCTCCCATCCACATTTGCCTGTTTGTCAGCATTGATTCTTGAAGGCAGACAATCATTTGTGCAGCTTAGATGGAGAGAGCAAAACAGAGGTGAGTGCAGGATGAGGTGAGACAGAATTGAAGAGTTGTGCGGGAGAGAGGGATTTAGCAAGGGAGAAATTCAGTGAGGAAGAAAAAGGCATGAGTGTGTGAAACAGGGGAGGGAGTGGTGATAGAGATACAGTGAGGACTGGAAATAAGATGAGAAATCAGGGGGACGTATAGAGGGATTCAGTGGGAGGGCTCAGAGAGAGTGTGAACTTTTAAGAGCCCTGGCTAAGGGAATAGTTTTGGATGAGAGACAATGCCATGGTGATAGGGTCAACACTATTTACCTCTGTGAACCGTGAGAAAAGCCAATGTCATAGTATAGTCCACAGGGGTGTGTGTGTGTGTGTGTGTGTGTGTGTGTGTGTGTGTGTTGGGGGCGTCCTTCTCACATTTAAGTCCTATCCACAACTGGGAATGAGCAACTGTGCCAAGTAGTACATGAACAACTTTATCTGTGTGTGTGTGTGTGTGTGTGTGTGATTGATAGAGGTGACATGAGAATGCAGTGGAAAGGTATGTAACTGATGGCACCTGATGGCACCAGCTGACATACGGATTAAGGGGCTCAGTGTTTGATTTTATACCTCTCATTAAGCTTTGTATGTCTAGCCAGTATCTGTTTTCAAGTTGGAAAAAAGGCCCACTGTGCTCATAACATTTTCCAAATAGTCACAGATTTATTTGTTATTTCATATTTATCTTCACATTCAAGACACAATAGCTTACAGAAGTATTTGTTAAGGATTATGACAGCAGTGAGGGAGGTTTTATTGTAGTATGTCTTACCACTGGCTATAAACTTAAATTATGCAGTAGCACCCCCTGTGGTTATAGTAGCTCATACAACTGGAAGACTGTGCAGGCTGCATGAAATAGACAGCCACTGGACTACTGTTCACACACATTATAATTTTCCTCTGTTCCTCTGATTAAGGCTGATTATGAAACTGTTACTGAAACTGTAGTAGTTACTACAACTGTGTTTATATATACCTACTGTTCTTACAAAGGCCTGAAATTAGGCTACCTCTCTATATTATGTAAATGTAAATTGTCCATTTCCTCTTCAAAACTCCTCAGTGAGCAAAACGCAAGTACCTATCCTTGATTGCTGCTCATTATCATACACTTAAAGGGTCGAATGAAGGATGGGGAGAGAAAAAAGAGAGATAATTTGATGCTGGCACAGACTTGGCCACCTCCACCTTTAAAAGGCTACTTGTGTGAGATTATGCTTTTGGAGTGTTTTGGTGTGTCACTGAAGTGGCGAGGCTTTTTTTATGTGCCTGTTTCACAATCTGCAGCACTGGTTGTTTCACACTGCCCAGCCAGTTAAACAGGATTACGATGTAAATGGACCTGCTCACAAAAGGTTCACAGTGACTCTTGAGTAGTGTAAATCTACTTCACTGATGTAAAACATACTAAACTGGTGAGTTATACTGAAAAAAAGTATACAGAGACACTCAATGTGGAGATAATGGAGTTTGTTTATGTGATGTTTATGATTTTGTGGACTACACAAGGTTTCATCATTTCACATATGTTTGCATGGTGCACACTCCATTAATATAATATCATGTATAAGTGAAACTATATACAACCATCTCTGCTCTTATATTTCTGCAGTGGGCCTGCAGGTATATCCATCTGAAACTACAGACTGTAATGTATGGTCAGCTGGTCACCTACTGCACTGAAAACACCTACAGCAGATACACTCTGGTATATAGCTATATACTAGAGCAAAAAGCCACAGTCAAGGCTTTCCGCATATCTATGAGTCACTCTGTGTCAGTTCTCACATGTATTAGCCAATCCATCACAATCCAAAAGAAGATTGAAATGGTGTTTTATACTTAAATTTTGCGCTTTGTTCCTACATTTCACAGGCACTCAACCTCTTAGTTAGGACCCAAGTTATTAATGTGCTGTGCTCAGCCAGTCACACACATGCGAACCCACACATAGATGCGTGTGTGCACACGCACACACACACACACACACACACACACACACACACACACAAAAACACTTTTGTGTGAAGGGCGTTTCATAAAGCAGTGCATTATTGTTATTATAGCATGGGCGCCGCGCCCAGTTGCCAGTGCCGGGTTGAGCGGAAGCAGTCATTAAATTTAAATTGAGCAATATTTTCTTTTTGATGCTTCGGGAGCTCATGTAGGGTGGATTCATATTGGCTTGGCACTACTAGTTTATTTGTTGCATAAACTCAACTTTATTTGCTTCACCCATATGAATGTGTGCATTCATCATAGGGACACATTAATAAACCTGATGCATAATGCTAAATTGCTAACTTATTAGCATCCTATTGATAATGAAGTTTATTAGCACAGCTGAATATAATTTCTAACCCAGCGATGTTATATGCAAAGGTGCAGCTGCATTACCGGCAATGGCTGGGGGAAAATAATTTCAGTTTTAAAAGCTGAAAATGCCATTGCGTATCTGGAAACCTTTTTTCCACGCTGATATAGCTCGGTGTAATGGCATTATAGCTGAGATGTAGATGCAGGAGTCATATAGCGACATCATCTATGTTCAAACAGCTTGTGGAGCTACAC
Source organism: Myripristis jacobus (assembly GCA_900302555.1). Lineage (NCBI taxonomy): Eukaryota > Metazoa > Chordata > Actinopteri > Holocentriformes > Holocentridae > Myripristis > Myripristis jacobus. The sequence goes on from OMLB01056974.1 coordinate 7,139, forward strand.
ATGCAGCTTTTTGACTTGAGATAGTGAGATGTAGTGTTAGTCCTGGCCCTCTCCTCCTCTGTTGGTCAAGTTCATGCCCCAACATTTATCACTCGGAATCATGATGAGCTGTATTCCTTGAACCATGGCATCTGGCCTGAGGTTGAGGTAACAGGCATCTGCACAGCCACCACAGGCCCAGAAGAAGCAGATGGAGGAAGCAGCCAATCTGCTAAAGCAATTTTAATGCTTACCCATGTTTTGAATGAACTTTTTCTACCACACGTTTTCTTTTCTCTGCATTGTGCCATTGTTGGTTTATTGCTTCCCTGCTCTGTAGCTGCTTTGATTACCAGTTGATTTCACTGCTGGCCACGCCCATATGACACACATCCACATCAAACTGGAATACACCCAACATATCCTGAACGTCAGTGAAAACCCAATTGCAGGTAAACAGGAGGATTTTGACACGCAGACACAGACTGCTGATGTATAGTATATTCTATTTATTGTTATTATAATGTGGAAAAATGCATATTGCAGGTTTAACTGTGCTTGTATTCTGCATTGTACTTTGTATCCTCATCTTGCATACCTACTGAATGACAGAGCACCTCTTCCATCATCCAGTCAGTCAAAGGCTGGCAAAGCGGTTAACTGCATGGTTCCTCTGGCCCTCACGCTTTGATCTTCCCTTGGCATTCTATCAGCCTCAACCCTTTTTTCATCGGTGTGCATTAGCTAACAAAAGAGAGGGAAGAGAGGATAGATATCTCCCTGAGAATGGAGGGATCTCCACCTAGGGACTTCAAAGCAGGCTTTGAAGTCAGGCAGGAGACAGCAGCATCCATGGAGGAGTAGAACCGCCCCAGTCGCAGCGGTGATGTCCTGTGATGCTGCGTCATTGACACTTTGCTTATACTACTGACTTTACCGAGAAAGGTGCGACTCTGCAATAGTGTTATTTACAGAGAGATGATGTGTTAACTGGAATGGGATGAGAAAAGAGATGAACGACTCGACACATACTACACTAGCTCTCAATCTCAGCATCAGATATCTTTCAGTCTAAGCACACATACCCACTAATATCTGACAAACCTTAGCTTTGCACAGCAAAGTCAACCTTTTCATAGATTAAGGATAGAGTAGTTAAATTACTTAGCTGTAGCTCAGGGTCTTGCTGATTAAAGAAATTAAGTTTATAAGTCCTGTTTTCCGGGTTTGTGCACCCCTGTTCAGTCATGCTGTTTTATGTCCATAAAGTGAAAATCATAAGTTGTGTAAGTTAAGCTAAATGTGTTTGTCTATGTGTATGGGTGCATCTCCTGTCTCTTTGGTGGTTATAACCTGCCAGTACTGGCGTCTTTTGTGGGCCCTGTCCTCGCTTCTGGTGATAGCTGCTGCCCAAAGCTGAGCAAGATTACTGACATGGGCACACAGGGCAAAGGCACTAAGGCTCTGGACTACCTTATGACCCTGATCACCCTGATCACCAGTGGCCCTGATCGTTCATTGTCACTTTATGGTGATATGGAGCATTTCCATGGAATATTAATATGGAAAAATCTTAAATGCAAAGCTTACTCATTAAAAAAATATTCAGGCCCAGACAAATCTTTGTGATATTATGATGCCCCCAGACATGGTTTGTTTCAGTGTCTCTTCAGCGGGACACTCTGTGTATATGGGGCATATCGAGGTGTACTGATGTATAATGGAGAACTAAAAATGGGGAAAAAAGACAAATATTAAAGAATTCATCACACACACAACAACTGCTATACAGCTGTTTCTAAACTTGTTATGCTTTGTTATCTTACAGAGCACCGAGTAGCAAGTGTTTTATTTATTTATTTATTCTCATTTATTATGGAGTGAAAGTTTTGCATGAATGTCTGTAAGAATGCATTGGATTAGGAAGAAATTTAGAGCTTTTAGTCAAGAAGGGTTAATTAGGGTCCACTCCATTCATTGTGGGAAGCTGGGACAGACACAAACGTAAAATTTAAATGTAAAAAAATGTAATTCTTTTTTTTTTTTAGTTAATTTTTTTTTTTTTGGACATGTTTCCATGATGTAGTTGATAATGTTAGTGACCACGGTGGCTGAATTGACGTTGGTCGCCCACACCACATCTGGGCCTTTCATCCATGCATTCTTACTGTATGTACTCTCTGTATTTTGTTAATGGTCCAGTTTGTTATCAACATTCAGTCTTTGTTTGCCCTCTCTTGGGAGCCATTGCTCTTGTGGCTGTCCTGGTAGGGGGCAGAAAATGACATTCCTCAAATTGTTCAAGTTGAAGGATGTCGTTTTGATTTATTGAAATCATTTTTGGCTCCGTAATGTGGGCATTGGGAGCCCTGTGAGACTCTCGCTGCGATTGAAGGCTACACAAATAAAGTTGCCTCAACACACTACCTCCTGGAATAATGATGCAAGAGTGACGCATTTTAGTTTGTGTGTATGCTGCCTTTATTTTCCTGACTCTGAACAGAAATATCTGTTCAATCTAACCTTTGGACCAAGCACCGAAAACAGATCCAGTACCCAGGTACCGCTGGGTGTTGAATAACCTTTGCTGTTGTTCAGCGAGTGTGTTTATGGGTTCTGTTTGAAGTGAATCTGGCAAAAAAAAAAAAAAAAAGCTGAGGTACCCCCACGAACCAATCCCAGCAGACCTTTCTCTTTGTCTCTAGCTTGTCCTACCTCTACCTCTCACCCTCCTCCCCTTCTACCTTCCTTCCTCTCTCTGTCAAGGCAATAGGGCAGATATTGATTAGCTCTGTGTTTGTACCATACCTGGGAGTCAGATCCATCTTACTATCCTCTCTTTTAGTTACCGCACATTCCTGGTTTTATCCCTGCAGGGCAATCCATCTCATGCAGAGATGTTTTCTTCTTTATAAAAGGTAGTGCTTGTAGACATTTCTCTTCAATTTATGTACATCATTGTCATTTTAATGCAAGCTAAAACAATACACTCAGGAACCACGGTAATCCATTTATGATCTCATTTGATAATTTATTGTGAATGGATGGTGTTGCATTTATAGAATAATTCAAATATCTGGCTTTTCCTGTGGGCCAAGTTTAGCATAAAAAGTTGCAGATATGCTAAATGCTTATCCTGAATAAAGAAATATTAATAATGCTAACCCCATGGCACCATACAAACCACGAAGAGCCCATATAAGATTTGATTTAATTTAACTGTGATATATCTACAGTGAGGATCCCACAGTAAAAATCAATCCAAAAATCAGCCTCTATAGCACTGCCCATGACAGGGACTTTCAAATAAGAGAGGGGCTAATGGGTGGTCTTGGGATTTAGGGGATTGATTGAAACTAAAGCCAACCGATGGTGCCAAAAGCAACCAAAATAGGATTTGTCAGAAACCAGCTGAGTAGTTTCAGATTTATTACATATTCAGAAATCAGCTCCGTTATGAAATATCCATCATGAAGCCCTTTGGGAGGCATCCAAAGTTAGAGGAGCTAATAAAACCTGGTTGTCCCTCTTAACAAGCAGTAAGCTTCAAGAATTAGTAAAGATTTTCTCTTGGGTGTCTTCGGAGTTGTTATTCCCACTTGCGCATAAGAGACATGGTTAGATCAGCCTAGGTGTTGATGAGCCATGTCATCCCAATTAGGCCAGCAACACAAAGCAATTTATTTGTTATCTGAAGAAAATAAGGGTTGTAAATTAGGAGGTTCAGAATGAAAAGTTGACTACCATTGGGGGCGTGCAGGGAAATGAAGCCAGGAGACTTCAGTCCTCTGAACAAAGGTTTCACTTCTTTAAAATCCAAGGAATTGCATTCATGAATTTAAAGGGAGGAAAAAAATATAAATGGCCCTTTGAATCTGCAAAAGAAAAGGCAAACGCAATTAAAACTTAACACAATCAGTCAATCAATATCACACGTCCATCTTAATGAAAGAAGGATAAAGTTCTCAATTAAACTAACATGGACATAAGATAAGATAAGAACTAAAGAGGGAGATAAACTCCTCTTATGACAGAACTGCTGCCCCGTGTAAAGGTGAGAGAGTGAGCGAGTAAATAAGGAAAGAACAGGTGAACTTACCCTTACACCCTCATTTACACAGGTAAATCAGGGTGGACAAAGGGTGAAAACGAGCCAACTGGTGATGAGGCAAGGCGAGGAAAGGAGGTGGCAAAATGGATAGGAACCTTCACTGAAAGGGTGTAAGGATGAGGTGTGTATGTGTAGACGAGATGTAGCATGTGCTACCAATATGTGTAATGTTGTTGCTGGTTTGCTTTGAGACAAAACAGGGAATTTCTTTTAGCCTCGTACAATTT
>OMLB01056975.1:0-29842 GCA_900302555.1 Myripristis jacobus
GGGAAGGGGGAGGGGAGAACCCGCAAGTGGGCCAGCCTATGCAAATCCTCCCTGAGCAGCGAGCAAATCAGGGAGGCAGGCAGGCACTGCAGAGGAGTGGGCTGCCTTTAGTCACAGGGAGAGGAGATGGGAGGGAAGGATGGAGGGGTAAAAAAAAAAGAAAGAAAGACTAAGCATGGAGAAAAGAAAGACAGCAGAAAAAAACAGAAAGAAAGAGGACTAGAGTGAGCATAGGAGAGAAAAATGAGAGAGAATGAGAGTCGGGACAAACTCAAAGAGGAAAAATGATACCAGTGTGAGCACTGTTTATTTATTTAGTTTTTTTTATTTCTTGATTTTTTTTCTCCAACCATCCATGGAATCACATTTTCTAACCCCGCTTGAGGTAATGTGGTGTCACTTTCCCTGCAACAGCATGTGACCTCCTCTCCCTCAATGTTTTGATGCTTATATATATATAAAAAGGACACAAAATCTCTCATTATGCAAATAGAAATGACTAAGAATAAAAGCTTCCAGTTCCTGCTCTGTCAATCTATGTATTTTCTGAAGGGGGACAGTCATTATGCCTTGGAGAAATAGACGCTCAAAGTCACCTCAAACTTTAATCATGTCACCTCTCAAAACACAATTTGAACTGACACAAGTATTCTCATTTTACCTCTGCTGACCATTTGAATCAACACTAAAATTTCTTAGTCGTCAAAACGACTGTATGCACTCTTGAAGATGTTATTCACATTTAAAATCCTCCTTATCTATGCAAAGTGTACATAATAAATAATTAAAGCTGGTGAAGCGATGCTGAAAATGTGCGACTTGAGTGACACTGTGTGAAACCACTTCCCAGCTCTTGCTTCAGTCTCCGTTGCTCAGCATTACGTTTGTGGTGGCTTCCCCTTTGGTTTGAAAGCGTCCTTATCTGAGACACCCAGGGGTGCAATTATTGCACTGCTCGTTATGAGCACTGAACACAGAGATAATATTTCATGGGCAAATGAACATCGAACAGAGGACATTCTCTGACATCCGTTGATCAAGCAACTGCAGCAGTTGCAAAAAGAGTATATTCAAGATAAAAATTGCTATTTGATATATATATATAATAATTCCAGTATAAAATACATACGTATGAAAAAATTTATTTGGGTCTGCAGCGCTGGAGAGTAGTAGTAGTAGACACTTTGGATACTGCTTTTCAGTAGGTTATTACCACAACTTCTATTTTTGACAATAAAAGAAGAGAAAATTGTTATTTTTAACTACCTGTGGTTTTTTATTCAACTTCCTTTGACTCCCTCGTTAGTGCTTAAGGCATTCATACTTTTTTTTTGTAGTTTAGTGGTTTTGCATCATGTGACATTGTAAATCTACAGTAAAGTTGATCATCCTATGAAGTAGTTTCAACTACTTTTACCTAAGCAACTTTAGCTTTTTGGTATTTCTCTCAAGGGTAGGGTTAGGGCTAGGGTTAGCTGTGGGTTGCTGCGGTTCAGCTTGTCCAGATGCAAAATAATTGGTACTTTGTAAAACTACACTTTCCCAACACTGTGGGCAAGAGCATGTTTGGTGCAGAGCAAATGAGGTTGGACAAGAGCATTTTCATGGCTAAATATATCATCACTAAGTTGGTTGGCAAGCAACTTTGAGAGAAGGGGGGCTTGTTGGCAAGATTTTTTGCATTTTATCTCTCTCCAACAGCTTTAACACTTACAGAAAGTCCAAGTTCTAATTTGCCATAAAAAATCCCATAGATGCTCCATAGCATCATTTCCATCATTCACCTAAAACAAAGAGCAGGTTGGATTCAGCCTCACAGTAACACAAACACATGTGGCTGTATGCACCTTTGCTACAAGAACACCTACTAAACAAGAGTCACTCTGTATATAAATGCCCATTAATGACACTGGCTTTACTAAAAGCTTGTGATGATAATTTTGCCAAGTTGAACCTGCCTTTTTTGGTATTGTTGGTAAACAATTTGAATAAAATTTGGACAAAATGTGAGTTTTTTCTTCATCCTGTTCCTTTTCAGTTATGGAAGGTGTATAATTAGATTAGGGTATAGACTAGAGTATTATCTCTTGTGTGAAATTCTGAACAACCTGCTGTTCCTGCACAATACAGTCAAAATAATAGTAATAATATAAAAAAGTACTCAACAATGTTGCAGTTTAAGGTAAGGTTGCTTGGGGACTCCAAGCCAAGGTAATCTAGCACAACTTGACTATCAAAGAAAATGCAGCATAAGTCAAATCATTTATTGACTTGAGGTGTGTGGGTTGAAGTTCATTGTTTGCTAGACATTTTCACTGCTCCTTATTGTGTTAACCCATAACGCTGCCATGCCTGGAATGCCTGTGCAGCTGGAGCTTGCTTGTTGCCACTAGAGGGCTGCTGCTATTGCAATGGGACTTGGTTGAGAACAAAGTGCAGTGAACACATTTGGGAGAACGCAGGCGACTGATATAAGGAGAGGGAAAGTAATGGTGGGTATACTGTTTTTGAAAATGTCATCACTGTTATTTCTGCTGGTCATAATGTTTTTAATTCAACGGTGGACTATGCTGTCATTTTGTTTTTCTGTGAAGCTATGTAGTTATATCTTTCATATGTACTAAACCAATAAATGCCAATACTTTCCACAATTTTGTAACATTCTAAATGTATCTGACTGCATGCCTCATTAGCTATTTTCACATTTAATTTTGTTGCTCACACCTTGTGGAAAAACTGTGATGATATCATCCTCACTGAGATGTGGTAAAGGGGAGAACACTGTTGCTAAATTTGATTCAGCCTACTTCCAGTGAATACCAACAACCTGCTCCTTGATGCTCTTGGATTTAACTAAAAACACATTAAATGAACACGTAATACCCAAGAGTGAGGGCTCCAGCTACCTTAAACTATGTCATATGAGCTGATCTATTAATTATAACCCACGCTCCTTATTGCGTTGTCATTGCAGATACCTTTGGCTTTCAGTGCAGCCTTCAGAAATGCATTCCAGAAACACCCTGCAGACTTAATGGTTGGTAATAAGCAAAACTACTTTTGTCTATGAGAACCATATTTCCATCTCACTTTAGTGTAGAATATAGTCAGGTATCAGCTCAAAATGGCTCACTAAGTATGGCGGGTTTCCCCAGAAGAAAGTGATCTACCCCAAATAATCAAGCTTAAATTAGGGCACAGGGATACCAGCTTTGCCTGCCAAGTTAAAGAATGAAATGCATCTTGCTGTGAACAACTTTGAGAACAGACACCACTTGGCACTTTCTGAAAGATAAATATGACAAAATTTTAAATTCTTCTCCACACTTTTAAGGCACATCGGCCCCCTTGGGCAGAGTAACAAAATAACAAGTTAGTGGTGTCACCTTCTATATTTTGAGATGATTGACTGCTTTTATCCTCCCCTCCTCTGCATCTCTGCGTGCAGACACACTGATGGACACAGTTAAAGTGGATCATACAGAAATACAGTAACAATTCTCTTTATGGAGCAGCACAAGAAAGAGCGCGTGGCTGATCTGTAATCAAGTTGAAACGACCCATCGGGGTGCCGGGCCTTTCAACAGGGAATCAGACGCCTTTATGCTGCAGATGGAGGCTCCCGCTGGTATGCATGCCAGTCACGATAGCCACTAGGCTGCTTGGCTTTCTTTCGCACACAAACACTCCCTCATCCTACAAGTTGCACACATACACTTACACAAACACACGCACAGACACACAGGCAAACGAGCCACACATAGACAAGTCCGTAACACATACACACAGCAAACTGCTCACCTATTGCAAATCCATACCTGACACTTGACACTGAAATGCTGCGCCTCGTGTTCTGACCCAGTCAACCGATGCGAATCTCAGGCGCGCAGAGTCTCATGCTGAGTCGGTAATGAACACTCGTCAGGATCAGGGCTAATTAGTGTTTTACATTCTGATTTCTCTGTGGTGTCTCTCTGTGACAGATGAAGTCTGTTCTGCTTGCCCTACACACAGGAAAATGGAGCGCAAAACATCTTAATGTCACAGAAGAGCAGAGACACAGAAGAGCGAGTTCAGGGACTCTCTTAACTCTATTAACCTCAACTCCTGATTCATAATTGAGGAGTTTCTTTCCAAAACACTATAAAAAAAGACAAAATAATCACTGGGCTGAATGTGAAACTTGCGACAGATAATTATCTATTCACATTTTAGCTCATGCATACCTCTGTTAACATTATAAATGAAAGAGCAGCTAAAACCAGACCACTGTTGGAGAAAGGTAGGGTGATGTCACCACTTGTTGTACTGGGTGGTGACATCACCCGCCACCAAAGATCAGGCACCCTACTTTTCTCCAGTTCATAGAGATTTGGGTTTGGGGTTTCGTTACTTTACAGATCCTTTTCATAATTGCAAATGTCTGCTCTATGCAAGCCTGCAACTTGCATAGAGCAGACAATTAATGTTGACTGCATAATCAAAATGTCAAAAGATTATTTGCTTATTTTTTATTGTGGAGGTACATGAATTACAACTGTACATTGGAAAGATACTACAAACCCATTAGCCTGCAAAGAAAATCCTGTTTACTTTGATTCCAAGGTTAATCCAATGTTCTTTGCGTTTATTCTTCTGGTTTCTCCCATTAAGTCTAAAATAACAACCGCTAGAATGTGATGTTTCAATATCCTTGCCCCCGCATGCAAACAGCTCCAAACTTCTGCTTGTTTGAAGTGACTGGCTTTAAAGGAGGATTGGAAGAGGAAGAGAAGCGTTGCCAGGTATTTGGAGCGTCAGAGGTTGGCACAGGAGAGGAGTGACACACTCCCAAGTGAGAGAACAACAGCGACAGCAATATCGACAGCAATACAGTAAACAGCATTTGAAGCCTTCTTTAAAGTCAGCTTCAATGCTCCACACCAAACTGCGAACGCGTGTGCGTCTGTGTGTGTGTGTATTTGGAGGGCTGTTGTTTTATCTGCCACTCCACAGTTCACATACGCCAGCGCCGGTGTTAATCCTTTGTACTTCCAACTTGGAGGCATCGAGCCATTTCATTTATAACACAGGCATCAGCCCTTTTAAATGTGACAGCCTAACACATAGCCATACTTGGGAGCTGACTGGGAGAAAAAAAATAAATAAATAAAAATAAAAACACACAAAAAAACCCCATCTCTTTTCACCTAAGCCTGTACATCAAGCATTCAATAGAAAAATGCTGAAATGTTGAAATCAATGTAATGGTTGGCTCCAATGTTTAGGCTGTCAGTCTCCTAAATAGAAGCAGCAAGAATAGATGAGTGAGGTAGAGAAAAAAAACATTAACCTTTTTTATTTATAGTGTTTAAGTCTCTGACTGTGGCCATTGTGTTTGGGCTTACTTACAATTGCTTTGACATGACTGACTCAAGCTTTCAAATCATCAGAAGCGGGATGCAATCATGCACACTCATCCACATATATATATCCCTCCTCTCCTTTCACACGTACAGAATCAACCCCCTCCCACCCATGGCTACAATGCAGGAATCCATCCATTGCACTGCCCTGCCCCTGACTAACACACTTAATAATGAATGAATCATAAAATCAAAACTGACAAGCAGCAATTGAAACGTGGCCGTCCGTTTGACAGATTAAAAATGCAGCAAGGCCCACATGACTTATGAATGAAGTGTGAATCCCCAACAGGATGACAATACCCTGGACTGAGCTGACGGAGCCGGACAGAGAGCCGACCCGGGCTGAATGACACTGAGGTGAGCTGCGGTAATGAAGACACGTGTGATACAATACACACACAAATACAAACAGCAAACACACAAGATACAAATCCAAAGTGATCACAAGGGACCTGTATTTGAGCAAACACATATAGACATACCTGCACATGGAGACAGAATGTTTAACTTTTTGACTAACAACAAACTCTTATCAGTGTCGTCTCACTCTCTTTATTTCACTGAGAAAGAATCATTTCAACAAACAATAAAGTAAGAATATAAACTCAGGGGTTAAATTAGTGTTGCTAACCAGTGGCCATTTGACCGGTTGTTGACCGTTTGAACTGAATAATCTTGTCGGTTGAAAAGACGTTGAGTCAGCCTGGAATGTGACGTGCGTTTGTTCACTTCGAATAGAATTATGATTAGATCAGTGCTTTAAGTGGGATGGTACGCACTGGTATGGAGTACCAGCACTTCTCAGTTTTAGCCTGTAGCGTACCAGGAGTTTTTACGGCGTACTGGGACTTCTCGTGAGCTCGTAGTACCCTGTCTTGTTCTATTTCTCTCCTTGCGATTTGGCTACACTACATTACCCAGTGTGCACTGCTACATGCCACACACCTGACGTTCACTCGTAAGGAGGTCTCGCGAGTCGAGTGTGCCAGAAAGCATAGAAAGGGCGTGAAGAAAAAGAGATCTCGCGGACGTTGAATGTAAACATCAGAGCAAGTAAACCACTGACAGTTTGATTTACCGGTTGGTTTGGGATGGTTTAGTAATAATAACAATAATAATAACACATTTTGTTTATGGGCGCCTTTCAGGACATTCAAGGACACCGTACAAAAGGACAATAAAAACAATCAATAAAACATAACAATCAATCAAAAACATAAAGTGCAATACATAAAACAACAGTAAAGTGCAACAGTGACGTCATTCCAGTCCCAAGACTAAAGTGAGAAGGCTTGTCTGAAGAGGTGAGTTTTAAGGCGGGATTTGAAAGTAGTCCGAGTGTTGTATGGCCTGTGGCAGGGAGTTCCAGAGTGAACCTACCTACCTACCGTTATTACAAATGTTGGCGTTTTGTTATGATAGAAACAAACACAGGAGTATGTTATTTAACCTGGCAATGTCGGCACCAACAGGATTCGGCATGCCTATTTTACATAACGATTTCACCGCGACCGCTTATGATGTTCAGAAACTTTAAAAAATGTCTGAAACTGTTGTTTGTTGTGGTTATTCTTTTATGGTTTACAGACAGTCAAATAATATTCTTGGTTAACCGAAATAAACCGATTAATGAGGCCCGGTGGTCGACCAAGAAAATTTTCCATTTTCGCCATCCCTAGGTTAAATAGGGAAATGTGTTCAAACATTGGCCACTTTTGGTCACTTCTGTGGTTGCATTTTGAACGTTGATGGTTTCAGTTTCAGTCATCTCTCCACTCACTACAAAGTGTGCAGTGTATGCAAACCAAGGCTCAAATGTTCAAATAAAACATGAGGGCTGAAAAACAAACATCACACATCAGGTTACCAAAAAAGAAGCCGCAGGTTTGTGTATGTTGGAACATTTATCCAATTTTGGCCCTAATTTGATTAAAAAATATACAGATATGGCATGTGAGTTCTGCACAGGCAACAAAAGACACAATCCTACTGGTTCAAATCCCGGTACACAAGGAATGTAGACAAAGCAAGCTTGCTAGAAGCTGTGTAGCACAGTAAAGGCCTACAGCAGGTATAACTGGGCAGCAAGGGATTTGGAAGTTGAACATGTGGCATTCTCTGCTGCAGGGAGATATATCTTTCTGAGCTGGAGTACACAGAGAAAATAGACCCAACATCAGGAAGTAAACTAAAAACATAAGGTTCATGTACATTTGGGAAATAAACACAAACCTGAGACTTCTTTTTTGATAACATTTTAAAGTGGGTCTCAACCGCATGTTTTATGTCGAAGTTTGTTTTTGAGGCTCAGTTTGTGAAACACAGTGATTTGGGAAAACTTCCACATTCCTTTAAAGGTGACATGGAAAAACATGGAATAGCACATAATTTACCACTGAGACTAGCCATTCAAGAGAACCATGCAGACTCATCCACTCAATTTACCAAGAGTTTAGTCTAAATAAGTTTGGAAACTTCTGTTTTTATTTATTTATTTATTTCCACTAGGGACAACCAATTATTTCTTTCTGCCATAGATTCAATTCCACTGTCTTCAATTCAAATTCAAATGTTAACGTACATGCTTTTGTCGGCATTTTCACTTTGAAACTGAGACTTTACATGACTTGTTTTTGGAACCATTCCTATCCAGATTTGCATGCCAAAGTCAACTGTGACTTGAATTCATTCCAAACATTACAGCACCGTTTTCATTTAAAAATATTCAGTAATGTCAGTCAGCTGCTAAAATAACTTTGTTGATCAACGTATCACTTACTGTGTAGTGGCGATACACTGGGTAACTTTTCGGTCAACATAAGCAACAGCTTGCCCTGCAGGTCCAGTTTGCCACCTGCCGACCTTCAGACACGCCTGGCAGAGATCTGCATTCTACTGAGTGCACTCTTCTAGTTTTAACATGACCAATCAAAAACAACACATTTACATCAAATATAGACATAATTTAGAAGTGAGCCTGTATGTTTCCCATTTCAGGAGTGAGCCAGACTGGTAAATCACATCCATATCAAGTGTAACAGTATGACAGTTAATTCTACAAAGTCTGTAGTCCATTCATAAACATAGCTCTAATAAGGGTTAACACTGACAACTTTGCAATGAAGAAGTTACAAAAGAGACCAGACCAAAAAAAAACAGAAAACGTGTTCACAACAAGTTCCCAGATCCTGAAGTGCTTGTCACTTGTGAGAGGAACGAGGTGGTATCTCACAGCTGCTAAAGGAATCTATTAAAACCAACTGACTAAAGAGTGCACAAATTTATTTTTGTTTTAATAAAAAAACATGAAGGAGGATAACACACGGATCGCTGCCTGTTCCCCTGGGTGCAGTGCTGAGAACAATACAATCCCCGAAGACCTAGTTTCTACAGAGCAGACAATTATCTCGCATATACAGATTTCCTCTTCACCTTTTATTTTGTCATGAATAAGAATCTGTGTATCAGATAAAGCTTTCATTGCAAGCGTATTCTGTGCTGAAAAATTCATCATATTGAAGTTGCATCCTACATTTTTAGGATGCCTTTGGTGAGGAGATTCAGGTAGTTTTCTATGCCACCTGTACTTTTTAAAGAGAAATGAAAGCAAATATTTAAATTTTAAAGATAAAGTGGCAAAAAAATATGAAAAAGGTTCCTGGATTTTTAAGCTACAGTACAGTCAATAAACTGTGTGTGCATTGTGTTTTATTTTGGTGTAAAAAAAAAATAGTTCTAGGATTCACAGGAGTTTGTGATAGCCAGATCAATCTCCAGCTATGATGAAATAAAAGCTATTTATATGCCAGTCTAATGTAATTATGAGACACTGCATGAGATAATGCATACCCATTAGCATATATGGTTCCCTAGGATGTAAAGAGATTCTTATTAAACTGGGTTCAGTTCAAGAAGCAGCATTTAGTAAAGTCAAAACTAATGTTTTAAAAACAGTTTAGTATCTGTAGAACTAACCTACCCCATCCATTCATTTTCTGCCACTTATCCTGGACTGGATCACCATGGTAGCAGGCTGAGGAGGGCAGCTCAGACATCCTTTTCCTCAGCCACATCTACCAGCACCTCCTGGAGGATCCCAAGGCATTCTTTGGCCAGCTGGGATATGTATTCCCACCAGTGTGTCCTGGGTATGGCCTGGGGTCTCATCCCAGTTGGACGTGCCCGAAAAAACACCTCCACAGGGAGGCACCTGGGAGGCATCCTAACTCGATGCCGGAGCCACCTCAACTGGCTCCTTTCAACGTGGAGCAGTAGTGGCTCTATGCTGCGCTGAAATAATAAATGCTATGATCCACGTTGTACCTATTTTTCAAGTATGGGTGTAGCAATGCATTGCTAAATTGAGTGATGATATTGTTTTGAAGGCACAAAGTAGCTCAAAATAAGGCACACATATTCAGAAAGACTGGTATTACGCTCTGTTTCTATGGAGAGTTACTGGCTTTTCAAACGTGATTCACAGAAAAAATCCACTTGAAGCATAAAAAAATTGCAACTGAGTCACAGGACCACTGCAAACTCTCCAGTAGTGTGTGCCTGTTATGAATTGCGGTGCTGATTTTAATGAAAGCGCTTAACAATGGCCAAGCTGCGGGCTGGCAGCGGAGTGTTCTCAGTGGTCAGTGGGAAATGTGGGTAAGAGAGCTGCCCTGTCGCTGACACTTCATTCTGACCTGCCTGGAAGAAGCTCAGAAGAAAGGAGAATTTTCCCATGAGGACCAACAAAGCAGCACATAATTATAATGTTGATTTAGACTTTAGTTTTGTGCCGGCTGTACCACACTTCTTTTTTTTTTCCTTCATGTGGCTTGGATGCTCAGCAGCCAACATCTGGCAGCCCTGCAATGAACAACTACCGATCGCCGCAATACTTCACAGGGGATTTGAAAAATCCCGGGATAGGTTAGAATCTGCAGCTGTCAAGACATCAGCTATTATATTGACAGTTTTTTTGGGCCTGGCTTTCCATACCAACATTCTGCAGAAGTAAGCAAGCACCACATTGGACACACAGGTCGAGCTCAGCACAAAGGCGCAGACTTGCCTATAGTTATTACTTTGAAAAATAGAGGATGTGAATTGATTTGGCCTGCCTTGGCAAAAAAGAGGAATAAATTGCCTTAAGAGTGAGGTTATCTCCATTTTTGTGCACTTGAACGACTGAACACAGCCTTAAGCATAACCCTCTGAAAATAACAGCCCCCTAAAGAGAGGATATCTTTTCTCAATGGGGTTGCACTGATTTGACCCAGGAAGAAAGGGCTCGCTCTCTATGCTACAATATTTTGTCCTATACTTAAGCTGTACTTGAATACAGAATACAGAATAACAGTCCAACAGTATTGCCTCCACTGTGTGTTTTTCCTCAATGCTGGTCTTTGCAAAACATTGCATTTTCTCAGCCTTTTTTTTTTTTTTAAATACATTTTACCTAGCTTAAAAGCTGCCAACAACTACTTTAATTACGAAAACTGTATTTCATAATCCTGCTATCTTTCACACATACACAAACACACACACACACACAGTCATGCATTTACTCAACGCAGAGATAAGTGACAAGGTGACATTATCATGTGACATTTTGTGTGATGAGATGTCTTTCAAGAAATCCCAGTAAAGGTCTCTGTATTTGATGCAGACACACCCTGTGCGAAGGCGGCAAATCATTCTCGCAGTGTGTCATCACCTCGCTGCTTGTTTATCAGCTATGTGACCGTGTGTGAGCAAACACCTGCACATGCAACATGTACGAAGATACGCAGACATACAACCACAAACACACACACACACATATACACATACACACACACACACACACACACACACGCAACACAGCCCTTCACTTCCATTTACCCGTCTCTTTTTCTCCCTTTTTCTCCATATTAACCTTCTCTGGGTGGAGAGCTGATCTACTTTATCTCTCAGACGACGCTGCCTAAGCCACTTTCCTCAAGGTGATTCGGGATCAAACAATCGGCACGCACAAAAACACAAACACGGGATCACACATACACACACACCCGCACGCATACACACACACCTACACCAACACATACGCACACAGCCAAGTCACTCCATCAAAGGAGAGAGTAATAAACTGTGACACGAAGGCATCGAACTATTACACTGTGGGAGCTCAGACAACTCAGACGACTTGATGCAATGGCTGTGCATTCTAAAAAGTTGGCAGTCCTTGTGAAACCGTGTGAGAGACAGAGCACGGGCATGCTATACAGCTGTAGCCCACTTTTTAAATGCTTACTGCACTAAGGCTGCATTGTTGTAGTGTAGCTATAGTGAGAAGAGAGTCTCGGGAATTGGGGCTACTTTACAGCTGAATGGAAATGGAAGTTTGATTGCTCTATTTCACGTAACCTGATGATGTCTTTTTCTCCGTTTCTCAACATTTTAATCCCTTTCTCTTAATGCATTCTGCTAAACTGGTGCAGATGAATCCACGCTGGTGTGCTGATAAACTGGTGCTACACATTGGAATGCTATAAGAAATGGTAATAAAGAGCACTTCAACTTTGAAACCTGACAATAAAAATACACACATACAGTATCCATAGTAGGAGCCTTGTTTGTATTCTAGGTAAGAATGAGGTGCAGAGCCAATCTGCCCCCTGCCACCAGCCAGTCTTTGTCAAAACAGCTCTGGCCAAGTGATTTACAGGCGATATATGAAATATGGATCATAGCTTGTTCGGGGAGACTGCCCGGGGTATTTGTGCTGTGTGTGTGAGATACATACGAAGGCTGAGTGAGTGGGTGAGAGACAGATGATTGCTTATGGGATGGCACGGGTGAGAGAGACCATTATGACAGTAATATGTTCATCTGCACGCCCACAGACATGTACAAAACTCCACAGGCAAAACTGTAAACACATCAAAATGCTCGCACACAAAGCCACACACATATTTACATACAAGAACACACATACAGAACACACACGCACACACAATAGTCTCCTCTGTCCAAACAACACTCAACAAGAGTCAGAAATTCTATTCAGGACCTCCTCTAAAAGCCATCATGATGTTGTCCAACGTGCGGTTCATCCAGTGCCACATGTGAGAGGACGACAAAACAGGCCAGGCTAGTTTGAAAACAGCGTCATTGTGTGCGCTCAAGTGCGGTGCGAAGTGACTATTCAAAAGCAACCCCCACACTTCTGCTCTCATTCTAACCCAAAATTTTGCTTTTTTTTTTTTTGACAAAAGCGACGCAGAGCTGCTGCAGAGCCCTTGAATTGCTCACACCAACCACTCAGCCCACGTGTGTCACCCAAAGGCCAGCTTGTGGTTGACTGGCAGCTAATTTGGAGAACAATAGGCAATTACCTATTAACACCCCACAACCACCATTCCCAAACACACACACTCACCCTAAACCGCCTACACCCCTGCATATCTCTCTTCTCTTTCTATCTCCTCCTGCCTTGCTTCACTGGCCAAAGTGTGGCCATGTATGTGCCTGCATCAAAACACAGATAATCGGGCTCATACAGCAGATGCTAGCAGACTGTAGGTGTGCAAACTGCTCTGCCAGGTGTCCCACCTCAACAATGCTGCGACTGCAAATTTGTGGATGCCTTGGAACTCATGATGTGTATACATGTTTTGGGTCAAACTCCTGAGGGAAAAGATTGCCATAATGCACGAGGGATTGCTGCTTCTTTTCGTTTGGCTGCAGTAGAGCAGAATGTTTAGTATCAATGCCCTTGTAGGCTTTCAGCATCTTATTGTTCCCGGCTCTAAAATGTACCCATGAGAACCCTGAATGTAGTGCATTTCAATAATGATATCATGGTTCACCAGCCAGGTGTAAATTAAAAGGGAGGACATTTTTAACCGCCCCAGGGTGGCTGAATATTGGTCATCCTGCCCTGGTGAGACCCTGCGCTGATACTGTAGAAAGGTGATTAAATTCAACCATGGGCCCCTTTGACCACACTCCAGGCTGGCTTCCAGCTCACATTCGCGCTTACCTGTGCTGGTCCAATTACGGTTGGCTGGAAGGATAGGCCAACCCATAGCGGGAAACACTGACATTTCAGAAAGGTAGTGCTATCTCATGAATATGGAGCAGAGTAATTATGGCGGTAATGGGCTCTCTCCTTCACCACATATGGCTCTGATGATTTTAGGTTGCTTTCAGGAAAGCAGGTGATAGAGGAAGGGCGATATGCGAATATGCATAAGGGACGGCGAGGCCATTCATAACTGCACATCAGCTCCGCAGTCATGGAATCAGCACTTAACTTAGCCTACATGTGATGAGACCTGGTAAATCACCACTTAAGGACCTGTGAAGAGTTTTTGTTTGTTTGTTCGTTTGTTTGGGGACTGATGCAAAATTTTCATCTCCACTTAAATGGGAGATGAAAATGACACTCTAAGTTAATCAGTGTGGCTCTGCTGGGTAAAGCGATTGCTGCAAGCTTTACGCCAAGTCCTTGCAGATTTGTCAAGATTTTTCATACATAAGATTTTTCACCGTCTCATTGTAGCCATGCAACTGAATTAAAAAAAAAAAAAGATAAGCATTACCTAATAGCACTGACATTTTCCCACTTCAGAGATGTGTGAAATGTTTGACTAATTAACTAGTTAGAGTAATACTTTGTAAAAAAAAAAAAAAACAACTATTCATTTTCCTTCAACTGAGTTCTGTTTCACACAATATGAGGCAGAAATGAGGTTTGTGTGGGTCTGTGGGTGTGATGTTCTCCCAGTGTGCTGGGTGATCATCAGGGCAGCTGCTTTGCAAATGCTATTACGAATAAACCACAATTTCCCCAGCTTTCAGCTTTTAAAAGTAAGAAAAATGATTGCGATTTAATGTTAGCCACTGATATTTAAATATTTGAAATTTCTGGAGCAACCCATTTTAATAAGTGTGCACAATATCAAGATCTGCTTTTGTAGTTCTTTTAAACTGCTTATCTGCGAGAAAAGGCGTTTTTGTGCCACCTATCGGTCCTGGCACATTTTTGTGCTCAGAGTAATCACAATTGTTCTGTAAAACAGAATTTTCTATTTTTATTTATTTAATTTTTTGACATTTCTGCTTTATTTGTCAGTCACAGTAGAGAAACACACAGTGAATGAATGGGGCAGTAGTCAGATGGCTCATCACACAGGTGAATCTTAATTTCTTTTGCACCAAAGCAACTTCATGTATTTCAATAAATTTGTCGGCTTAATTACATGACATGATCGAGTTCCCAAATTTACACCCAGTCTCTTATCCAAGTAACAACAAAGGCTGTTTTCAACTTTGTAAATGTGGCGCTAGACAGACTTTTTTCAAGCGTTAGAGAGAATAAAGATGTCGCAAAGGTAAAGAATAACTGAGGATGGAGACAAAGCTGTGCTTTAGACTAATATCAACATTGTTAGTTTAATTTAATTTATAGACTCTCTGCAATAAAGATAAATAAATTTAAAAAATGTGTACATTGTCACAAGTGTGTAAATATGTATGTATTTATGATCAAAACGAGAATCAAGGAGCCAAAACAGATGCAGCGAGTTTGCCACCATGTGATGCACATTTTGGCACGCCAGCAAAAAGGTTTTAAGCGAAGTACACATGTCAGACAAGGCAGCCAATAAAAAAAACACAAACATCTTTTTAGCCTTACAGCACACCAAAGCCAAATCGGGTTGCTCTAAAATAAACAAATCAATCAAACAAATAAACCTACTTTTCGCCGCTTCAGGCAATGTCCAATTTGTGAGCTGGAGCAGTCACAACAAACACAAAAGGTATTACTGGACAAAACAGAAATCTTGTCAAACTAATCCCTGACCCTTGGTATCCAACATACGTGGATGAAAGCAGTGAAAAGAACCAGCAGCGTCAATATTTCAGCCGTGCTCGATGAAGGAACTGAGCGTAGCTAAAATAACTTGCATGGCTGTGTCTTTTTCTGCCAGCTCGAGCTAGGCTAAGTGCAATCCCTGATGGGCCTTGGCAAAAGCAATCAGGCCTGAGCTGGAACATCTGCCTGAATGTCTCTTAACATTGTGCATGCTGACGACAGCTTTAGGCTTTTAAAAAGACACTGGCTTCCCATACCCTCACAATGTTGCCTTGTCCCA
The DNA here is from genome assembly GCA_900302555.1 of Myripristis jacobus. Lineage (NCBI taxonomy): Eukaryota > Metazoa > Chordata > Actinopteri > Holocentriformes > Holocentridae > Myripristis > Myripristis jacobus. The sequence goes on from OMLB01056975.1 coordinate 15,545, forward strand.
CGCCTAGGTTATGCAGTGGCCTGGCATCCTTTTCGCCTTTCAGAGAGGAAAGAATAGCTGCCCGCTTTTAAATAAATGTACCTTTAGATGAATTTTGGAAAACCTTGGAGGGGAATCAAGGTTCTAACAAGCCATTCTTTCATCTGTTTCTAGCTGGCTGAAACCTTCAAAGGCTTCATTTAAACTCAACTTTTTTCCACCTCTTTTTCAGCAACTGTTGTGGAGGGAATTGCTGATTGCAAATATTTTGATCTATTGAACAGTGGAATTAGCATAGCAATGTACTTGACTCTCCTCATCAAAAGCACAGCTCTCACAAGATCTGATAGAGGCAGCCTCAAAATATGAAGTGCTTCCCGTAATTCCAATTCTGAAGTTAGTTTTGAAACAGTTGAGCTGAATGATTAAGAAAAAAAAAAAAGAAGCATTTTCTAAGTTTGTCTTTTTCTCGCCAAGGTAGTTCAGTGCTCGAAAAATACTTCTCTTGGAAAGCTGCATCACTTGATCTCATCTCATCTAATATTAGCTTCATGCTTCTTTAGATTGCTAACAGGATTCCATTGCATGTTTAGGCTCCATATTCACTGGCTCCCTAATCTCCAATAATCCCCAATGGGATAGCAACCTTGTGCTAAAATAAGGGGGTTTACTGGGATTTCACACCAGTGCTGAGACTTTCATCAAATTTAGTTGACTTTTTTCAGTTGAAAAAACATCAGTTGGATCTAAACACTGATAACGGTACTATCAAATGAACATTATCAAGCGTACTTGTTTGCTGGATTATAGAACAGACGTTCGTTTAACAACAGCAAACACCTAAGCGAGCACTGACACTGTTCCTTTACACAAGTACCACAAAACCTGAAGCTCTTCACCAATGTATGACACAAGAACCATCTCTTTAAATGAGCTTCTTACTGCAAAGACAGCTAATAACAACACTCTCCAGCAAGAAGAGATGGACAGGGAGAAAGTTAGAAATACAGACAGGGAACCTCAATGTGACAGAGATGAAATAATGAGAAAAAAAATCATATGGGTACCTAAATCAGGAGCTTTTGAGTCAAGGTAGCATCTATTTTACCCCATCCCAGCACCCATTTACCTCCTGTATAAAAGAGCAATGAGACGAGCATCGGTTTCCTACTTAATTATCTCTCTAATGGAGGAAGAGAATGGCATTTAATTACTCAGCCCCAGATTTAGACTTGTGGCGTGCAAGAGGTAAATGGATTTAATGTTGCGAGGATAAATGGAGCTACGGCAATGATATGCCGATGTTTGCACATGTGCAGCCGGCGTAACAAACGACCACACGGCACTTGATACGCTGTTACAGCCTCCTGTCTAATTCTGATCTGTGCTATAAGAGCCATAAGGCGTAATCACATGGCATATAAAGCCCGAACACAAGCCGTAAAATATGATGCCTGTGTGTGTTTTTCAGTGATTATCGTTTTGAAACAACCCTGTTAAAATGCCCATATAGAGAAGGGCCGGGTTGACGCCCAGAGAATTTTAAATCCGGTAAACACACAAAATATGAACTCCGTCCTCTGGGTTGAAAAATCGTGGGCGGCCTGGGTATGTGCACTGCACAGGAAGGAGAGGGGAGTGGGCTGGAGAGGGGAAAGGGGAAAACGGGGACACGCACTTCACCTGAAGTGACTTTTTGCTCCCACTCTGCCAAAGGGCACAGTCACAGACTCAAAGTCTGGCTGCTGCATTAATCCACAGTAATCTGTCTTCAAAGTGGGGCTGCAAAACTATAGGGAATACGGGCCTGTCAACAACAGTTAGTTGGCTCATCACCACCCTCTCCTCTTCTGTTTAGACCTTGTTCCACTGCTGCCTCTTGCACACTGGCTGACTGCCTGATTGCTTCCTTGTTGCTTTTGCTCTGATTGCTTCTGGATTACCATTGACTGAGTTGTGTATTCTCTATTCAGAGCAACTGACCAGCTCCTAGCTGTTTCTAATCTGCTTGGCAAGCAGCTCCGGAGACCTGCAAGGTCTGCAAATATTGAGTCAGACCCAACACTATGATTGTCTATTTATGTGAGGGCATGCATATGCTCATACACATGCACAAACACAAATGGGAATGTACGTAAGCACACACACACACACCATCTCCAATGGCTAGCCCATTCTGTACATCAGCAGAAAAAAACAGAGCAATAGACCCTAAATAGACCATGCTATGCCTTCAAACAGCTGCAGCATCAGGCTACTCAAGTGTAATCAGAAGCCTCGGTCTGCCTCAAGGTCAATTCATCAGAGAAGTTCTCATGCCTGAATTATACATGACAGCTTCTGTAAACCATAAATGTTGAATATCCCGTTTGCACACAAGAAATGACATTGGAGAAAAAAAGAAAAGAAAATGAGAGAGAAGCTGAGAGAGGAGAGAGAGATTAGAGAGAACAGTGGCTGAGCAACCTGTCACTTAAAATAAAATGTCAGCAGGGTGAAACTGGTTTATGCCTTGGCAGAGGGATTTAAGACAAACATATATAAAACACTCACACTGCATGCACACATCTACATAGTGACTACATAGGGAACATATAAATGACGTCAACACATCAACACATAAACAAATACATGCATGGCCACAGTTGGATCTAATTAGCAGTATTTGTTAGTACTAGACTTACGAGCCCTGCTGTAGATTTTTGTGGACGTGTCAGAGAGAAAATAGGGTGATTGGAGTTGATCTTATTCACCTCTGCTACTTGAGATGGAGCCCTCAGCTGTTAAGTCCCAACGTTAGACTCTTGCTGTGAACCCAAACGAGCAAATCAATACCGTATCGACTAAGGTCAGCCTCCTTGAACTCTCTCCATCTTCTCCTCGCTCCCTCCCTCTCTCTCTCTCTCTCTTTCTTTTCGTGCTTCTCAGCCTTTTGCTCTTTCTCTCAAATATACTTTTCATCTATAGTGAGAAATAACAAATACAGTACAATCTAAAACATGAGGGAAAGAAAACTATAAAGCAAAGGCCGCCAGCAGTTTATCAAAGTGTACATCTGTAATCACACACCAGATCCTGTTAAAAGTAGTACCACCTCGATAACAATGAAGCACAGTTGGGCGAGAAATTGGGTTGAATATTGGTGCAAATACTGGAGCTGCATCAAATGCTTGTACTTCATGATGCCAGAAATATAAACACTCAAACACGGGCACATGATGTTCCTGCAGCAAAAGATAAATCAAATGTTTGTTTGAGTATTCAGTATTAAGTCCACTCCATTGATTTATAATATGTCTGATAGCCAAGTCTGCCATTTGCATTTTAAGTTCTTCATGAACACAGGATCAAAAAACTAAAGTAAAATAAAATAAAGTGAAGTAAATTAAATTAAATACATCTAAAAATCGCTAAGTAGAGGGCATACAGTGCCTCCACTATGCAACTGTGCCTGTCCCACATGATGGATATTCACACTCACCACCACTCCCCCTTTGGCTGCTCCTTGCCACATGACCAACCTTTTCACACACTTTCATGGTGTTGCATGAATATATTTGGGTGTTACACCTCTTTTTATGTAAAGCCAACTCCACTGCCACACCCCGCTTTAGCCAATCTGTGTTCCTCCTTCCCCCATGACCAACCTCTCTGCAAAGTTTCATGGGTCCATAAGTGCATAACTTTTAGAGATGCCCTGCCAGTAAACAAACATACAAATGGAATGGGTTGAAAACAAAACTCCTATCCAACTCCGTAGATGGAGGTAATAAAATAAAATGGAATAAAATACAATTTTGTCTTAACTATTCTATTCCTCCATTTTCGCGACAGGCATTCTAATTTTTTTCATTTGGGCTATGAGTCATAAAACAGGAGTAGCACCAAATTGGAGAAGTTGAAGGTTAAGCGTGCCTCTGTTGAGGCTGCTGTACCAGGTAGCCGATCAACTATCGATTTCCACTTGCCGGGCACAAAATTGTGTAGAATAGAGTGATGGTGGCGGGGACACAGGCTGACAGCAAGTGTGGCTCAAATTAAAGATTTCCCGTCCATGAAATGAAAAACCTCCAGCAGGGCCAATAAAGTGTCTCCTGTTGAGTGGACGTTGCCATGTTCACACACGCATACACAAACACCTTCCACATCCTTGCATGCTTAAACCTCTCTCAACTATACAAACATGCATAAATACAATACCGTTCACCAGCGCGCACACTTAAACACCCCACACACTTTTACCTTCTGCCCAGAGTATACCCTTGTGCTGTTGGCAGGAGGAATTATGGCGCCCTGTGTGTGGGAGGACATAACACTGACAGTGATGACATTATCCCTGCCCCTCTTCTGTTAGGAAACCACAGCGCCTTGTCTCATAAATAAAGGCAAAGCTCCATTAAGACCAATGACAGTATCCATCCTCCCCTGTCTCCCATTATAAGGCCATCTGCATCCATCGGTGCACATATCCCTCCTAGCAAGGCCACACAGGGCTCATCAAAGACAGGGAAGCCGGCAACGCTTCATGGCCAGAGCCTGCAGACATTGCCTCGTCTCGCCTTGATGAGGTCATAAAGTTAGCGCCGGCATGTGTACTGACACACGTGCAGACATGTACGCTGGGAAATTCAGGGGCAGCTTATGTTTTGTGTAGGAGGATGCACCTGCTTTGGATATTGATGCATGCAATGGGGCTGAATGAATGGTGAAAAAATTATACTTCATTTATTTTGACAATTGTGATATGATTCATGATTTTAGTGATTTGATTCATAATTTTCTTTTTCACCGAATAAAGAACCGTAAATTGACGATGGTGTGATTTATGCTGGGCTCCATACCAAACAAACATGTTTTCTCACATCTGGAGAAAACAATGATAGGCCGGGGCACAACACTTGATTTCTTCATACGCATTACCTTTATCAAAAAACTGGATATTGTACTCAACCATATTGCAATTTCGATATTTCGATGACCTGTTCAGCCCAAATGCGCCTACATTTACAGAGGACTCACGCATGCATCCAAAGACAGAACCACACGGCTTTTGCTGTCTTTCTTGCCTCATCGGCTTGTAGCCAGCAACATTGCCCTGTCTCTTTGTTCAAAGTGTAAACTGGTGTCTCTTCAGATGGAAAAAAAGGTTTTTGTTCTACCCACACACAGCCGAGCGCTGCAGCAGTGTGGGAATAAAACCTGCCTTCCTGCCTGGCTACCTGCCTGGCTGGCCGGCTGGCTGCGCGTCTATGTGTGCAAGCCTATGCTCAATCATTGATGAGACCAGGTCCTCTGGCACATATGAAAGGACCAAGCAAAGGAGTGCAATCACCATTACACGTCAGAAGAAGCATTAGTGAAACCCACGTATTAAACCCCATCCGCAGGCAGGCAGACACTAATGGTACAGAGAACATGCAGCAGAAGGCACACAGAGGAAACTGTACATGAAACATTCATCGACATGACAGGTTTATACAGTACATTTGTGTGTTTTTTAAGTTCAGGCCTCTTGTTCCACAGTCCACAGTTGTGTCTGCATGTGCGCACGGACACAACACACACACTGACAGTGTTATTCCTCCCACCTCTGTGCGGTCTGTCTCCTGTTAACATTTTTAATTTTAAGGACATTTCCCTACTTACCCCCCCCCAGACACACACACACACCTTTTTTTCCACTGTGTTGTCACACTCGCCATTGTTTCCCATTTCAGTCAGATCACTCCGTCTCTCCTGCCTGTTTCCTTCTCATTCACACCAGGTTCGGGCAGTCAGGGACAATGTTGCCAAAGCATTGCCAGAGGCACCAACAGAATGAGAGCTCATTTTTCCTCCCATTTCAGCAAGCCTCTCACTCTCCAAACAGTTAGAGAATAGGGAAAAAAAAACAACGCTATTCCCTTGGACAACAATGGAAAAAACTGAAGGGAAGAAAACAGCATGAATATATTTTTGCCTCTGTTTTTATCTTTAAATTCCTGGCTGCACTGGCACTCTAGGTGTGTATAACGTAGTGCACTAAAAGTACACTCACAAGGGGGGGAAATGACAGGTGAGGCTGGAACATGACTAATCTGTTGCTTAAATAAACCTGTGTGAATGTTAGTGCACATCTTTTTACACTTTCATAGACCCATCAAAAAGCTTGTATAAATAATAAACCCCCACCCCATCTGCTAACCCGAGCACATCTGCACCAATTTCATGTCACAAGTCTTTTTTTTTTCACCGTGTGAGAGGTAAGTACAGTGCAGAACATCTTTATTAGGAAGATATGTGAAGTGTGTGTATGCGTGGCGAGGGGGTGGGAGCTACATGGGTGCTAGGCTCAGCACTGTTCGTTGCTGAGCTCTCGGTGGGCCTGCCTGCGGTTCACTCTTCATATTACTAGATCAGAGGCAGCTCTCAGCCCGCTGGGTGAACTCTTCAACTCCTTGCTGAGTGAGCGAGGGAATGGGGCAGGCAGGCACAGCCCTCCCAAGCGCTTGCTGTAGCCCTAAGATAGGCCTGTTCTGCACGTAAACACACAGAGGCCAATCCGGTGGAGGGAAGCTGCACTTGGCTGATAAAGTGGTACCCTGAGCGAACCTTGAACCTTTACATGTTCCCTCTCTTGTTTCGCGCGCTCTCTCTCTCACTCTCTGCTCCTCTTGCTCTCTTTAGCCTTTTTCACCCACGGCTCACCTCTGGTTAGAGGTTGCTGTTGCCGTGTCGGTCACGGTTCACAGTTTAATGGAGTCAAGGTTTAGCAAGTACAAACTGCAGGTACATGTGTAAATGGACAGCCGAGGAGCAACGGATGACTTTCCTGCAAACAAAATTATTTTTGATATTTATTTTCCACACAAACAACTACTTAGTGCCTCAAACTGGCTTCTGCTCCTTCCCTACTTAGCCTCTATTTTTATTGCCGGGATATTCGCGTGTTATCAAGTTCAGGTTCTATTTAAACAAGGCTTTGTGGAGGCTTATTAAGCTGTGATGGAATAGGCACATCTGGATGCAGGAGAATCACGCTGTTGTGAGAGGACCCAGATGGATTGAAAAGCAATTATATGTGTCGGATTAATTATGAGTTGTAGCTCTGTTGCTGTACTTCTGTAGTGCAGGGATGGGAGTGAAAAAAAAGAAACAAAACAAAACCAAAAAAAAAGCTGTTTAAATGTAGACACAGATGTCACTGGCATACTGATAACAGTTATTTCAACACCGATGCTGCATTGCTTTGAAGACTAAATAACAGGGCTCTGGTAGAGGGGCCGGGGAGGTACATGCTATTTGAGTGTGAGGCAGGAACGCCTTATATAGTGTCACTGCAAGCATAGATGTGAGGTCACATTGCCCCCAGAAATGAGAAAACACTTTGCTATCAAGAGACCTTTTTTTCTATTAATATGGAAATCATACACAGATGCTTTCTGAGGAGATTTGTAATAGCCATCCACCAGGTGTAGGGCAATATCAGAAGCCGCCGAAGTGGGAAGTGGGTCTAATGTGTTGGTGAAGCCCAGGGTCATCAAATGGTCGATGCCAGCCGCAGTGCACTGAGAGAAATCACAGGTACCTTTAATCTCATTCTGTCCAAACTTAGCTGGGCTTCCATCTGGCTTTGTGTACATGTGTCACGAGTGGGGAATATTGTGCTCGGTGTGTATGTGAGTATCTGCACTTATATACACACACACACACACAAACACAGACAAACACACACACACTTATGCATGCACCAGACGTATGACTCAAACCACTGTGAACCACTGCACCAGCACATGACTCTCTTCCCTTATAGAATAAAGCTTGAGAAGAAAACAGGAAAACAGAGAGGTGTGCTTCAAACTCAGAGTCTATGAAGCTTGCTCACCAGACTGCCAGAGAGAAGTGAAGTTTTCCAAACCACCAGGGAGATGGGGACCAATCCTGCCAGTGAAAAAGTCCCTGTACTGTGGAGCGCCAGTCAGGTGAGCTGTACATGACTGACCGCTTAGATGAAGTTTTCTCATTTAGTATGAAGGGAACAAACAAATATAATCAATCAAACTTTACTTTTATGGCATATTCTGTACAATTGGATGCACTGCGATGAGCTTACATTTAAACAAAGCAGAATGTTAAAGAGAGGGGGGGAACTGATCATATTCCAGCACAGGAATGACCTTCTGTGCCAGCATAATATAGACTCTATAAAACGCAAGAATTCTCAAGTTAATTAATCTCATATTCAGAGTAAAAAAAAAAAAAAATTCTTCTGGACCATGTGGTCAATGTGCAAAATTATGGCCAATTTGTTTTGATAGTTATTTTCCGTTGCTAGCATGTGATAAAAGTGGAATGAGCTGCAGGCAATGGATAGACAAAATGGTCTGGTTGATAAATTCAGAAGTCTTGAGTCTTCAGTAGTGCCCAAAACCAGCAAAATATTCCGTTCTCAGCATGCGATAAAATTGAAATGAGCTGCAGTCTTTGAGTTGAACCGCTGTCAATACACCCTGAGGACGGAATAGAAAATTGTTGGCATCAATTAATTTTGAAAAAAACAATGGCTAGTGGGGAAACTCCAACACCTGGCTGACCAGTAGTGTAACTTCATCACTCAATCAGTGAGTCAGTGATGGATATTTGCATTTGTAGGGCTGGCCCTTCTGTTGCGGTCCAGCCAAAAATCTGCCACTGGCACGAGACAGTCACACTTGTTTCCAATGCTAACCATCTTGATTTAAATTTCCTAGGATCAAATGTCATTTTCTTAGCCTATTCTGCCTTGTTTCAACATATTTACCCTTGCTCCCACTAAACGTCCTGAAACAAGTGAAACTGTATCAGAAAAAAGTGTAGAATCAATGTTCTCCACCTTATACGAATTATTAATGTGGTTAGAATCGCTTGGAATAGCAGACTTGTAGCAGACAGAAAAAGGGTGAAAAGTGGTGATGAGTTAAACAACACCAACATAAAAGGTGCGCATCCAAAAAAAAATGTACTCTCGTTGTGTGCCTTGTTTCATGTTTTGAATAAGCTCATGTACAGAGCTCATGCACATGCTCTGAACATTTTATTGTGTCTGCTGAGATATTCTGGCAGCTACTTCAAACACAGCCGATGCCTTTTATCCAAAGTGCCTCACAGAGCCCTGCAACTGCACACCAGCAGTCCATGCATACAATACACAGCAGTGTCATCATTCTACCATTGAGTTACAAAAGCCAACAAGTAGTCCTACCATTACCACTAGTTCTGCAACAAAATGGCCAATTTAGTGTGATACTGATAACTGCTTCAATTATAACAGCGGAATCCATCTCTATAGCAGGAATTCTGCCTCTCAACAGAACTATCTTCCTGCAGCTTGGAGGAGAAGGCTCTTTCCAAACTGCAGGAAGATAATTCTGTTTGTCTTCTGGCAATTAAAAAATGTTTATTTATGGCAGGGGAAAAGAGAGAGAGAGAGAGAGAGAGAGAGGAGGGATAACATCGAGGAGGAGAGAAGCCTTTGATTGTTATTAAAGTTTGGCCGAGGAATGCACAGTAATCACAGCTGCCTTTTTACTGTGGCTGAGCAAAATCAATCCCTGAGATCTGTGTGCTCGGCAGACTCCTAACAAAGAGCAGCCGACTGGAAAATAGGTCCACCGTCACCCCACAACACCTGGCTCGCCAAGACACTGCATAGGTGCAAACACACACGTGCACACACACACATAGAAATACACATGTGCACAAGCCAAGAGAGGCGACATTCAGCGTTGCAGTGCCACTGTCAGTGACGTGCGCGTTAAAAAAACCCATGAGCCAATTGGAATGCATGGCAACATAGAAGAGATTGCCAGATATAATGTCAAACAGATCAGCATATTAAAACTCCGGTTAAACGGGTTTCATGGCTGCTTCTTTGAGTGGCATTAAGACGTGTTAATGTCGTCTGGGGAGCACGGGAATGTATCACACCTTCAGCGAATTTTAATCCTCATTTTACATGGCATGTCAATGAAGAATGCTTTCTCGCTTGCAGCAGCAGTGACAAGCGGGTGGTGGTGCTGCGGGAGTCGGGGTGGGGAGTCTGCAGTGGCTGGGAGGAATCCCACATGTACAAGTGAGACGTCTTGCCAAAGGGTACACTGGCAGTGTTTATCCAGGCCTGCTGTGACGGGCGAGAATCAATGATCATCTGTCTTTACGACCATGTTTACTGTCACCTTCTCTTTTCTCACTGGTGGTGCACTTAAACTGTGAGCTCAGCTGTTTGTGTGACTTAAACAGGCATTCCTGTAGGTGAAAACCACACTGCCGGTTGGCTTTTGTCCTCCCAAATCAAATTGTTTGCGCAAATGAACACAGACTTGTCGTCCGAACAGCATGTCAGCTTGTAGTAATGGCCTTTTTGTACTGCTATTGATCAGCAGCAGCATGCTCTTTTAAAGCCTTTTCATGGGCTACCTTAGTCAAACAACATATTAAATGACTGGGCATACCACAGAATGTTATACGCAAGCAAGTTCTCTCAGAGTCAGCCAGGGGATGTCGGGTCAAACAAGGGAATGAGTGGTTGTGCTGGCTTGATGTCTGTTTTTCTCTTTAATTCAGAATCACTTCTCTGTGTGTTTTCTCTTTTTACTGGTCCAAAACAGAGGGCAGTCAGCTGGATTTAGAGGTTAAAGCTGCACTCTCTCCCCTCCCTCAAACCTTGTTTCTCCTGAGCAGGGGGCACAGGCAGTATCCATTTTCTTGTCTGACTGCAGCCAAGGGACCAACTGTCTGGCTCACAATATCATGCATCGGCAGTCCCATCAGAGCCCGCAATGCAGAACACTAACCCTAACCCAAGCACCTGCCTCCATGGGAAGGGGAGAAGGGGGAACAGCAAGAGAGAGAAAAGCAAGGGAAACACAGAAAGAGAGAGAGAGAGAGTGAGAGAGAAAGTAAACAAATATAAATCGCAAAGCATGTGCCCTTCATCCCCAAGTGCAGCTTGAGGTGAATTTAGTTTCAAATTGCTAAAGCGAGATAGATAACAAATGAAAGAATTTATAAAGAAATGGTGGATTCCTGCCTCTTTCATGCACATCAAAGAACACATTTCTCTTGAGCAGCAGGGGGGTGAAATCACAAAGCAGTCCCAACTCCATATCCTTTTCATGAATTCTCCCCTAATGCCACAGTTTTAATGAAGTCAAATTACACAGGCGTCTCAGAGGGAAACACTGTGACCAAAACGTAATTTATTGCTGAAATAATAGAAAGCAGTGATTGAAAAATATGTTTATCATTGATGCCATTATTTACTCAGGAAACATCGTATTATGAGAGTATTATATTACACCAAATGCTGCTTTTGACCACCACTATTCCCAATTGGAAAAAGTTATACTGTACCTTACACTGACAGCAAGAGTGATAGCACAGTACTAAAATAAATTATAGTAGGCCAACTTTTTAAAAGGGCAGTAGCCCAACGTAAATCTTTGGTTGCTATGGTAACATCTATATACTTTGGATAACAGATATTGAATGATGAGCTGTGATATACTGTAAAATGTTCTTTTTTCTATCTTTCTTTATTGTCCATTTTGAAATATAGTCCTTTATGCAAACTGCAAAATCCCACATTCCACACTGTGACGGGGAATAATCTTGTTTAAAAAAAAAAAAAAAAGAAAGAAAGAAAAAAGAAAAAGACCACAGTGCACCTATGCAAATCCAAGCCAGCCATCAAGATATATGTTCTGACATCTCCAGGGAGCATGTGTAGCCTAATTTGCAACACGGTGAGGTGACACATGGATTTGAGTGGGGAGGGAGAGCCGCAGTGGCCTGTGGCACAACTCCCTCCCTCTCGCTCAGTCCTTTTTTCTGTTTCTGTCTCTGGCAATCTCTCTCAAGCTTACTCTCTGTCCTCCCATCCCCTTTAACTCTTCTTTACCCTTCTCTTCATATCTGCTCCTCATCCCTTCTCCTTCTTTGTTTCCCTCTCTCTCTGTCTCTCATATCTCTATCTCTCTCTCTCTCTCTGTGTTTCTCCTGTGTGTGGCAGCAAAAGGAACAGCTGGGCAGGAGATGCTGTGGAGTATACTGATAATGATGGTGATGATGATGATGAATCCCCATGAAGATAAGACCAGTCAGGTTCATACCCTCAGACGAAACACAGAAGCGTGCGCACAGAGGAGTACCGTGCAAAGGACCTGGCAGACTTGGCATCTGCCTGCGGAACTGCCTATATGTACAGTAAAGACCTCAGATGTCAGATGTAATGTTGACTACAAACCTTTGCCCATTTCGGGAATTTGTGATCCAACATGTTTTCTCTGTGGGGAAACTGGCAATAACAATAGCTGCTTCTCAAAGTTCAGACTGCAGTCGAGGTAGGCACGTATAGGCTGCTCCATCTGGAGGGATCTTTTGAGAACAACTGAGAAATACAGCCTTGATCCAGAGGTTTTCCAATATGTATCCTTCCAAGCTGTATGTATCCCACAATTATGAGTTCATAGGAAGCGAATGCCAATTTGTAAAAATAAAACAATAAAATTAAAAAAAAATTTTTTTTTTAATTAAAATAAAAATTAAAAATGCTGTTCTGGTGGAATCCATCCTTACATATGAGTTAATATAAGTTGCACACACCTCCATTGTACAAACAGGTGGGATTCATCATCCAGTACACCTGGGTAAGAGCAGATTTGGATGGTTAAAACATTTGGTGCATCTTGAGTTGACTTTTTTTTTTCTCATAACACACAAATAAGAATAAATATAAGAGAAATTTAAGAGAATGTTGCTGCATCTGAGCCATTGCTCAAACCCTTTGTAAATACAATAATTGGAACTAGCGGGGCATTTTATACTCCAGTCTTTTGAATCATATCCAGACATAATATAATAAGAATCACACATCCCTTTGAAACAGCAGACATCTCTAAGATGTACAGAGGGACGATGATAACTGACCTTGCTTAGGCTTTAATTGGCAATGAAATGTCAAAGCTGCTGTGACAGGACTTCAGTACACTCTCATCCATAGAGTAAACAACAATATGTTTCCTTTGTGGGAAGGCTGTGAGTCTAGAAATATGGTCAGAAGCCTATAATGCACTCACTGTACTGAGCTTGAGACAGGAATGGGAACTTTAAGGGAATGGAATGTGAACAAGCTGCTTTACTGCACCCTGATCAATTTTTCTACACATCAGCAGGAAATTGCTTACTTTTACACTGATGTTGTAGTTCACTGGCATGTTCTGCACTAATGCAATTTAATAGCACGTGGACTGCAACCTTACAAACCAAAAGTTAAGGGAATACTTGCTGTTCTTAATTGCTTCAAATTTCCTTTTACCTCCTCTCAGCCAATTGATGTATTACAACACATTTGATACAATTTGCAAAATTTCACTTTTTTCCAGTCAAGTGAAAATAAAGCTGTCTTCTTAATAAACCTACACAGCAGCTCCCAACTCTTCCAGTTTTCATCTCGTTCCAGATATGGTTTGGAGAGGACAGCATTCATCACTTGCCAGTGGTATGTCCTAATGAAGCCATCGTTTGTCTGCCTAATGGCACCTGGGCCCCATCTGTCATTGGCAAGCTGATGCAGAGACATGCGGCATTCACCTTGCCAGCTCTCACTCGCCAACAGAGAGGGTGTAACGTCCGACCTTACCCTGTGTGTGTCTCTTTCGCACGCTGTGAAATCCCTGTATCAACACCACTGCCCAGTACGGCCTCTTGCACTCCATTTATGCGCGGCCGGCTGAGAGTTTTGGCCGAGGGGAAAGTGTGCCACTGCCTCCATGCCACAGTTCCCCTATGTGGCTCGGACAGGGAGCGTGACATATGCCTGTGTTGTCAGGAATGTGGGGTGGGTGAGCGTCTTTGCTGCTCGACAGCTGGAGCTGGGTTTCGTAGCCTCTCTTAGGGGAGCACTTCATGGCTCTTGTGTCTACTACACTGCCATGGCCTGAGGGCTGGCTTGACAACAGTTAACCTTGAATTTATCTAGCCCACTGCCTCCCTCACTAACACATACACACACACATTGGCATGCACCTACTGTACAAAAGCACACACAAACTGAAATGGCATGCAAAACCACTTCAAAGCAGCGCTGTGCAGTTTTCACACCCGCGCACAAAGACACACGCATGCGTGCAATGCACTTCAAAGACATAGGCTGCCGTATGCATACGGTATGCATGAGGCACACAGGATGTGCGCTGCATACGTACAGTATACACGCACACACATAAATACAAACGTGCTTACTTTCTCAGACACACACACACACACACACACACAAAAGACATTACAGTCAAACTGCCACAA
>OMLB01056976.1:0-11250 GCA_900302555.1 Myripristis jacobus
ACACACAGAGCTGAGTCACAGAGCAGAGACAAGAGAGGAAGAGAGAGAGAGGAAAACAAGAGTAAGAAGAGAGCATAGAGGAGAGAGGGCAGGGAACAAAGAGACAGACTGGTGTGAGGAAGAGAGAGAGAGAGAGAGAGAGGGAGGAGGATGAAGAGGGGAAAGCAGAGATGTTTGACAGGGACAGTGTGGAGGGACACACACAGAGAGAGAGAGAGAGTTGGCTCTGCAGCGGTCACATGAGGCGGTTAGTCAGCGCATGGCTGCACAGCGCAGAGAAACACCGACAGACAGACCGACCGACCTGCGCCGCCAAACACTTTCTCTTTCATGGCACATATGCAACACCGCGCAAGCTAGGAAACACAAGAGCAACGTCAACGTCTGTTCAGCCCCCAAGGCCCGACACACACTTCAGCAACACCGCACTGTACAAAGGCAAAAAAAAACAACAAAAAAACACACCGTTCTCAACTGGAGAGGCAGCAGTTTTTCAAGTGAAGTGAGAAAAGCTTACATGGGTGATTTTCCTCTAAACCTCTAATAAAGCGATACACACTCCCACTGTTCAACTCACATAGCAAAATCTACAGTTTATCAGAGCCACGTTTCACAAGATGAGCTAACGTCTCTGTTTCAAGGGGCTTTTGAAGTTCGAGTGAATTGAGAAAATGAAGAAATTACAATTTTACAATTTTTTAATTTTTTTTTAAAAATTTTCAAAAATCCCATTGGTTCTACATCCTGGAAATCTGTTGTGGTGTGACCTGGAGTAATCACGTCTCACCAATCAAACAGAGCCGCCTCTCTCTATTATTGATCTCCCATTGGTCTACACTTTTTAAAGCTGCTACTCTGTGCTAAGCCCTGACCCGCCATCCTGTTTCAAAAAGAAATTAACACCAAATTAAGGAAGCAAGACGCCGTCACAATACTGTTTCATTGCGATTTCGAAGGTGGCATCAACAAAATGAGACCGCTGCATTTTCCATTGTGCACCACAGCCCGCTGGATTGATTTACAGCACGAGGTGATATTACCTTTACGGCACAAAACAGCAGGAGGGCGCTGTGCTTGCAGTGGACATGGAGCTAAAGCTGCCACAGTTTCTGCCAACAGCAGATGGTGGAGGCTGATGGAGAAATTATTTCCAATATTTTTCATCCTCTCAGTGGAGCCAAACGTTTCAAAAAAGCAGCAACACCCTCCCTCTGTGTGTCAGGAAATAACAGATACGAGCTCTTAATCTTGAGAAACACCAGCATTCCCAATACCAATCATCACCACTAGAGTGTCACAAATCGTTTACACATATTTATGCACTAAAATGTCTTGCATAATACCTTTAAATGTAAAAAAAAAAAAAAGACTTCCTGGAGATACAAGGTTTTGCACATCGATGCGACGCTATAAATAGGCCAGAAATCAAAAAAGCCAAATGTGGAGTTGTTAGTTGAAACCAACTCATGTGAGCAGTAAATCAGAGCAGATGGTTGGCGACGGCGTGACACAGTTCGGCATGTTGAAGCTGGAAGCCGCTCCGGCAAGTTTTCAGCGGTTCCTATGGAAACTGTAAAGCTTTGTGCATAAACACACTGTTGTGTTGTGCTGCTGAAGTGTGTGTATTGTGCTTTGTGGTACATTTTATTTGTATTTTAGGTAATTACATAACACTATTTCTGCGTTTTCACTCTTCATCGTTCCTCTAACTGGTTTATATTTAGGTGCTCCCTTTTGTTTTTCTGTCTTGTGGCCGCTCAGACACGCAGTAGTTCTGTCTTCTGTCACTCTTGTGATATTTCTATCAAAGTGTTAACAAATAAACCATGAAATAAATTAATAAATCTAATCCCTTGAGCATTTCAAATTTTAAATACCACCAACCTAAAATGGTTTCACAGCCGGTACGAGGGAGACGAATCAGGCGGTCTGAGAGACGACTCAATTTGTTAGGCTCCCTGTCTCGTGAGGATTGGGGATGAAAACAGATAAACACTGATGTCAGCTCACACACCTTCCTCCTGGTTTCTTAAACTGGGAATGAAGAGATAAAACTGGACTGGAGGCCTGTTTCTGACCAGGACATCGACGGGGTACATGTTTTTTTTTTAGAGCCAAATTTCAGCAGAATGGGGAATTGTTGCAGCAGCAATCACAAACAACACATTAATTAAAAAAAAAATGAATGTAACTTAGCGACTTAATTAGAGATTTGATCCTATTTGGGGTTTTGTGTTTCATCATCTCAGTGATAAACTAGTTTAAAATCAGACATAATAGCCCATCATTCTGTGGCGTGCCCGCCTTGGCCTGAGCCAGCGGAGCCAGATTGACTTGTGCTGACTCATTACATCTGACTGGCAGCGCTGACTGCAGCCTCTTGACTCACACAAGCCAAATGCCACCGATTTGCAGGAGCAGGCGACACTTCTCCGGCTGCAAGAGCACAAAGGCAGCGACGAAATTGGCTCCGGGCTGCGCTGGAGGAGCCAACAACAGAGGCCGCTCCGGCCTCCTCGGTCGCTCGGGTGTCTCCACACGACAAAAACGGTGAAACGTTGTCAAGAACATGTGTCTCGGGACAAAAGAGCAGGTGTGGACGGAGCGCTAAAATAGCCTATTCAAGTCTTGTTAAGTGGCTGATTTTTTTCCTGAGACAATGCATGACAGGGGGTATATAAAATAAACGTATAGTAAAAGCAATAAACAGCCGATTTAAGATGCGCACAGAGCAAAACGTCCTCATGTGGCTTCTCCCTGCAATGCAAAACAAATGAGAGTTCAAACCAGGTCCTCTTCAGTGTCAGACCAATTAAGGTTATGGCAACACATCAATATTGGCCTTTAGTAAATGCAAGATACTGGCCACTGAGTAGGTGCAGTGGAGTTTCAGTCTGACAGCATTTCCTCCAAAACAAATTTAAAGAGGTTGAAGGACAAAAAAACCCCCAAACAAAACTCTGAAATTCATGACTTCAGCCTCAATATATCACTGCTGGCCTTCAACAAGGCAGTTTAACCTTAAGTTTAAAAAGTTAAATTAAAAGTTAAATTAAAGTTCACACAGAAACACAATAAAGTGCATTAACAAAGTAAAGTAGGAGTCCACACACTTCATTCAAAACAAATACGACTCCCAGGACTCCCAGGAAGAGGAGATCTTGTACCTTCCTGGCTAAATAAAGGATAAAAAACAAACTGTACTCCGTCAAGACACAATTAAATCTAAAATTACTTTAAAAAAAAAAAAAAAGAATAGCAAAAATAAAATTATATAGAAAGAGCAGTAAATGCCACTTCCAGCCAAACCATGTGGGCCGTGGACTGTGGGAAGCCTGGTTGTCTCTTTATTTTACGGCTCACAGCAAAACAACGTCACGTCTGAGCGCCTGTTCACCGTTCAGCCACAGCGTCGATCACAGCCGATCATGTGAATGGATCCAGGCTTTAGCCCAACACGCCGGCACGGTTCACAGAGAGCCGGGCGTACGTCGAGACACGGTCACCGCTGCCCTCGGCCTCCGTCTGAGCTTTGAGACGGCGAGCAGGAAACTCGGAGAACGAGACTAAACGCAGGTAAAACGGAGGAGAGATTTGAAAGCAGCGACTCCCGGGAGGGAAACAGAGACTCGACGCGGCTTCAACTCCTGTTCGCAGATGGTGCCAAGAGTTTTATCTCATTTATTCAAGCAAGGTTTTCTGCACGCTCGCTTCACATTTATACAGTCCCACACCTTTGCACCAGGTTATTACTGTGGGCCACACAACGAGAAACTCACACTCCGGCAGGCTGTTACAGGTTACACAGGGATTTATGGATTTTATTTTTTTTTTTTTTTGGCGTCTTGTTGCATTATGACATAATTCTCATTGTAACGGCCTGTGTTTTATTGTATTTTAGATAATTATATCTTAGGATACACTTTGAGGGTGAGCCAGGGCACCAGAATGACACTAAATAATAACACCAGTAACAACATTAGTCATGATAATCACATTTATGTCAATCAATGTCAATCATGACAGTC
Organism: Myripristis jacobus; assembly: GCA_900302555.1. Taxonomy (NCBI): domain Eukaryota; kingdom Metazoa; phylum Chordata; class Actinopteri; order Holocentriformes; family Holocentridae; genus Myripristis; species Myripristis jacobus. The sequence continues at coordinate 4,029 of OMLB01056976.1, forward strand.
AATGGTTTTGCACCCATGTTTTCTTTTTGTGACAATCACTAATAATACTTTGTATAATAATTATAATGCTAGTAATACTTTTCAAAAAGCTGTTTTTTAGTTTTTTAGACACACTTTTTAAATACAGAGAGTTTGTATATGGGCCTACTTTATGTTTTTGTTCCCTTTTAGGATGCTGGTGATCTTGAGCCAACGCTGTTTTATCTGTTTTTAAAGCACTCTACTACAGTGCTGTCTGAAATGTGCTCTATAATAAAAAATGTATTTGGATTTGACACTCCTCACACTCACACTAATCACAATAACAACTGAAGAACATGAATATCTATATGAATCGACCTCTGCTGGCCTGTTCTTCCTCCTGTGCTGCCTTATTAACCTATAGTACAGTTCCTCAGCTGTAGGTTGTGCTCTTCTCTAAAAGTAGAAATGGTCTCAGTCGGCCTGCACTGAAGTGAAGATGTGCTCTGGGTTTGATACTTACTGTCTGGCCTGCCAGAGAGAACAGGGCGCTCTCTCTGCCAGCGTGTGCTCAGGCCTGGGACATGAGGTATCCTGGGGTTTCCAGTCCGTGTTGGCTGCAGGAGAGGACGAAACGTTGGTAGATATTTCTCACACTGAAACAGCCAATAGTGTGGTTTTGCATATAAACATATACTCAGTGGTCACTTTATCAGCTCCACCTGCACAATCTAATCCACTCCAATACAACTGTTGTGCCATAAAGTTTCCTTTCCTGCTGCCTATAATGCTCAGCTTTTCTTGTTGTCAGTGTAACAGAGGTGTTCATTCACCTCTATGTTTGTCATTGAGCTCATAGTTAGTGCTGCTGTTGGACTGTGCTGCATTTTATTGACAGCTGTTTCCACTATTCTGTCCCTCCTCATGTTATACAAATACGGAGGACAAAAAATGAGAAACACCTCTCAGTATAATGTAGTCCAGTAGCAGACCTCTGCAAACTACAGCCTCAATAGTAAACACAGAATTAAAGCGACACATTCTCCACAATGTCAACGCAAACTGAATATTATTAAATGTCTTTATAGGTAGAATTCATGGCAGAGCTGTTGTATTGAACTGCATTACACTGGACAGGTGGGCCTGATCAAGTGGACACTGAGTTTACCTTCATAATTTATTTGTGATCACTCAGAAGCCACAGCTGGAGCTTCATGTTTTATAATTTATGTTAACAAAAGGACTCAGAATTTCCTTTAATCCCTCATACTCTGGAAAAAAAAGGGGCAGCCAAATACTGAATATGTGCGTTCTGGTTCAGTCATCAATACTGACACTGACCTACTCCTGACCTTACCTGAGCAGCAGTCTGTAATCCTCATGGGACTATAACCTTGCTCAAAGGATAAATACTGAAAACTATCTAACAGCAGCAATTACTGTGATCCGACACGACAGGCAGTCGCCTCCAATCTGTCACAGGGCTTATATCTCTCCTGCACAATACACACTGCAGAGCAAAGTTAAATTACACTCATTTTGGTAGAATTTATCGTTCATACTGGGTCACAATTTTTCACACTTTAATAGACCACTGCTCTCAAACCATGTGCCATTTAAGGACCGGAGTCTGCAGGAATAAAATATACAAAACATGTACATCTGGCTTCAGTTCACCTTGTCAACCCTCAAATACAGAGAAGCAATAGAAATAACATATTTAGCCAAATTCCCACCCCACCCACACCCCTGTAGGATCACAGGCTATAGATAACATTTAGATGGAAGAGGGAACTTTATTAAGTACTCAAACAAGAGAAAGGGAGACCAAAAAAGAAAAGAAAAAAACAATAAAAGGGATAACACAACATTTATGGGTTCCATCCTAATCTTTATTGGGGATACTTGTAACGCAGAGAGTCATAAAAATCCAGAAGGGGTCTCTGTATCTTCATAAAGATTTGAGAGGACCTTTTGAGCATGTATTTAATTTTTCCCAGCTTTAGGAAATACATAACATTCTTTACACGACGAGGAAAGGGCAGTGGAGTGTGCTGCTTCCGTTTTATAAGGATCAAACATCTCGTAAGGAGTTTAGTGAAAGCTACGAGCACGTTGACGTCTGCAGGTTTTGGTTTTGTTTGCTGCTGAAGTGACTGATCAGCTCCAACGAGAACCCGCCTTGAAACCACTGTGAGTGAAACTACTCGCTTGGACACTGTTTGCCGCGCAAAGTTTCAAAGTAAAAGCTGCGGTACTCACCAGTATGCTCAGCTCTCCTCTCTCTGCTCGTCTCTCTCTCTCCCTCCTTCCTCTCTCTCTCGTTTAAGGAAAATAAAAGCGGGGGAACTTCATAGGTTTTTCTGGTACAAGGCCCTGTGACTTCCTCATGAAACATTTACACACTCCTGCAGAGGCATGGGGACATACACAGGCTTCCGTCAGTTTTATATCTAACAACATCATATAGTTCCTCTTTTTAAAATATTCTTTCATAATTTGGCAAGACACACCAATGGCAACAAAATAATTCACAACATGAAGCAACAGCAGGTGTATTCTATATAAATACACCTTCCCTGAATACAGGAGTGGTATAATGGTAGTTTCAGAGATGTAAACCATGATGAAGGGTTAGGGTTAGAAAATGAAAATTAATTAATGTTAATGTTAAAATTTATGTCAAACGTTAAAATTAACTAATGCTAAGGAACATTAGCTAATGTTTCATAACGATAACTGTGATCTCCTCCTAACCTTAACCATGACGACCCATCTTTTTCCTAACCTCAACCACGTAGTTTTGGTGGCTAACAAAGCTAACGCAGAAAATGAAAGTATCTAAAATAGCTAATGTTAGCTAGGATGTTGATATGCAATGTATTTTTGGTTCAGTAACACTGTGATTTCTTGGTTTGCAGAAACGTAAAGTGGCAACATTTTATTAAGGCGCCCGGGTTGCCCGAATAGGTTTTTGAACGGGCGTGAAGAAGACACGAGGCTTTCTGCGGCGCTAAAGGACAGCTGCATAATCACAGGCAGCTTTTGTGGTTAAATTCCTTGCTAATTTGATAACTGCTAGCTCTATGTGAAGCCCTAACGTATGTGTTAATAACTATTATTACCTATTATTATGTCAGTCTCTCTGGCAGTCTCATGTAAGTTCAATATGGCTCAAGATGTGCCAGTCTCCAGAAATCGATGAGGCAATGCAATTGAACAGCAATCAACAATCAACAATAAATCATTCCATGCCTCATTAGAAATGCCCTGAGAACATGTAGATGCTTCCAGACTATAAATATTTTGAGTTAAGACTCCTTTATGCTCAATGTTAAGTACGGATATGGATACAGACGGAGCCTTCTGTCTGTACTCCGTGTTCATTTCGTCTGTATTTGTGCATGTTTGCAGGAAGCTTGCGATTATGGAGGAAACAGAGCAGCACTACCGCCAACTGTAGAGGCAGAGCAGCCAGTAGTTCACGAGAGACACGAAGAAGTCGATCTTTCTCCATGGTGATATCAGAGAAAAAACATCTCTGTCCTTGGAGCCTTTAGGGATAGGTTAAGGCTCTTTTATGCTCCCTTTGCGTCTGCTCAAAGCATTGTAAACACCTCTGCCCACATGCTTCAAACAAATCCACCAGAGGGCAGCACAGAGTCAAAAGTTTCTGACAACGAAAAGCATTGCGGCGGTGCAGGAGGTCGTGATGATGGAGCTGCTACAAAGAGGCATAAGTGGAGGCGCATTACAAACTGTGAAGTCACTGAACACATCATGACAGGAGGACAGGGAATTTTTTTTTTTTTTATCCGTAAGCTTCATGAAAACATGCAGAAACACGGATCAAATGAACGCAGAGTGTGGACAAAAGGACTCTTTATCCATAATTAACATGAATGAGCCTTTAGAGTGCAGCTCGGCTTCCAAACAAGACTCAAGAAAGACCGACAGCGATGGCGGTGCGTTCGCCGCAGTCCGGTTCCTGATAGACGGTGTGTGTTTGTACCCTGGGACCTGACACGCCTGCACCAAAATGCTGTGTGTGTGTGTGTGTGTGTGGACAGTCGTACTAATCTGATGTGTACACACACGGCTTGTTTCATCCAGATCTATGGCGTAGTAGGAGTAAGTTGTCATGGCATGTGAAATCAAACTTTAGTCTCCTCAACCCACACATGCAGAGCTCTCCACAGACACCGAAAATAAGAAACACGGACAACACACACACATTCCCACTGCTCCTCACACAGCTCTAACAACACACTGCCTATCCTGAGTAAACCACTTTAAGACACCCACTCGATGCCTACAACAAGAGTCAACACTCTGCAGCTTACCATCCCAGTAGACTTCAGACTGGTAGCATCTCAGATATTTATTTTTATACCCAACAATTCAGAGATTTGAGATACACTTCATCCATTTATTGCACAAAATAAGAAACATTTCCACGGCTGTGTGTCTGAATCATTGATGGAAAATACGAGCACCCTGTGTCTCTGGAGGAAGCGGTCTGTTATGTGTCTTTTCATATGGACAGTCGTACATTTTGAAATGTGGTTCATGGCTTTTCAGTGGATTTCGTGGGGCCGTAGTGCTGTGAAACCCCAGACAGATGAAATCCTCAGCTCAGGCAAAGCAATGACAATCCCTGAAGTTGAGTTGCAGTGATATCCATAAATTCAGTCTGCTCTGGAGAAGGTGTTATGGATAGAGCTGCATCCTCACCCTTCAATTCAAACCAAAGTGCACAATGAACCAATCACAGTCAGTTATTTCTTTTTTTTTTTTGTTACTGAGAGCGACTACTGCCACCAATGAGAGCTCTACTTTATCTGATTTTGTATAAGATTATGATTTTAGTGATGCTTTTAGCACTGATGAAGTCTTCCCTGTCAAAAAAGTGAGCTATTCTTTACGGTGTATGAGTTTGGTAAAGACACACACTCTTAAACTCCATTTATGACTAGCTCTGGTGTTTAACTCATGTATTGTTTGTGTTTAAATATTCCTCTTGTTTGTGTTTGACAATTAACAGTAAAAAAAAAAAGTGAAAACATCTGAAGCTAATTTCCTTTGTCGTGCATTTTTCTGTTTGGGTAATCAATATAGACTGTCACCTGATGTTAAAGGGGAAGTTCTCATGAAATAAAGCTCCTTTAATGTGAAATCTGCTGCCTCACTCTCCCTGATTTTGGTGCCTCCTGTCCAATACCTGATGTCCCTCACCAATTAGGTTACGCCTCAACAAATGCTCCTTTCAGCTGGATATTGGGACATTTCAACAGAAAAATGCATGACAAAGGAAATTAGTTTGAGGTATTTTCTTATTTTAACTCCTGCTAATTATCAAACACAGTCTCAGCGGCTCGGAACAAAATTACAGACATATTTAAACACATACACCAGGTAGAAACACTGATATTAGTCATAAATGGAGGTAAACAAATATACGGCATTACCAAATTCAGACACAAGCTTGTTTAAAGACTTTAAACAAGCTTGTAACTGACTGAGGTTGCCAAATATTATAAGTAAGCTATCAGAAGGTGTAAAGCTAAAGGAACAAGCCAAATTAAAGCGTTAAAAAATGACTGACGCTACATACCTTCATCTCAGCACCTCAGAAGAAAGAGGTGAACTTCTTGCCAAATCCGGAGATAGCTGAAAAAAAAGAGACGTTAGTACAGTGATCGAAGTTGAGAAGATTATGATCCAGCAGGGTAGAGTCACATATTTGCATATTGATGTCAGATTTTTAAAAAATGGTGTTTGCAACAGTTTTCAGCATCAGTTTATCACTGTCAAAGTCTGATTCCTCGGTGTAATCCCTCCCTGGCAACGCTCGGCATGTGTTTGTTTTCTCTGTCTATTTACTGAGGAGGATGAACATGCTGGAAGTGAGTTTTCCATGGACCTTTCACTCCTTCCACCATCTGCGGCTGCCAGAAACTCTCAAAGCTTTAGCTCCGTTTGCTCTGGGAAAACAGCGCCCCCTTCCAGACAGTGGAGGGTGTCAACCCCCTTTTCAGTGATGATGTCATTTGTTTATGGTAATTTAACTAAAGTCTCAAAATTAATGTGGTATCCACTTATTGGAAATGATTGCTGCACATGCCATAGCCCCTCTAGACACTGACTGATGTCTTTCACTGTAGCGTGGCCAACTGTATGAACTTCCACTTTTAAAAACAGGTTGTAATGCGCTGTCATTCTTCAAAGGCCAGGTGATTTATTTTGCGGTACCTTCTCCTAGTTTTCCGGCCTGCTCAGCAGCTCCTCCAGGCAGGATCTTGGAGAACATGCCTTCTCCCTCCATGCCGGGCTGACCTGCCGCTGCACTGCCGATGCCTCCTGGCCTAGGAGCCGCCTTGGAGCCTGGAGAGAGAGAAGAAGAGGAGGAGGAGGAGGAGGAGGAGGAGGAGGGGTGGAAAGGAGCAAAGAGGGAGGGGAATAATCAAGAAGAGAGAATGAGAATCAGAATCGTCATAACACCAGCGGAGGAAAGAGTACTACAAATTGCTACTCAAGTAGAAGTACTGTTCCTCTGCTGGTATGTGACTGCAGTAGAAGTAGAAGTACTGTTCCTCTGCTGGTATGTGACTGCAGTAGAAGTAGAAGTACTGTTCCTCTGCTGGTATGTGACTGCAGTAGAAGTAGAAGTACTGTCTGCTGGTATGTGACTGCAGTAAAAGTCCAAAGTGTCTCATTTCAAATGTCCTGGTAGTAAAAGTGACTGAGCTCCTTTTTCCAAACAGTAACTGTGTTAGCTGGGATCTTTTCCATGCAGTTAGAAAAGGAGGAGAGAACACGCTGCACACTGCATGCTTTTAAAGGGACATTACACTAAAACTGAGGTGAGGACCCTGCGGACTCAACTGACACATGTGGAGTAAGAACAATGTGTGATGGTTGAGTCTACATGGCTCTCATCATCAGGCCAACTCACTCATATTATTCAGCTTTTTTTTACACTTATTCCACATTTTTTGCCAGTCGGGTCTATGTGGTTCTTGCTTCCATTGACCATCTGCAGTTTTTCATCGTACAGCTTTTATTAGAAATGAGGAAATGACTAAAAGTAGAAGCAACAAAGTAGAAGGGGGTTCCTCTTCTCATCTCTGCTGACTGAGCTTTTATTGTGAAAGGTTCCACAGTCTGTCAGTGATCATCTGTTCTCTGTAATGGATCTGATTTAAAATGCAGTGAAGGACAAAACTCAAGCAGGAAGTCAAATTGCTGACTTCAAAAAATA
>OMLB01056979.1:0-10422 GCA_900302555.1 Myripristis jacobus
GGCAAGTTTACAATCTTTTGCTTGTCTGAAAATGGTCAAAAGGACACAGACAAGTAGAAACAGAAAAACACCATGCGGAAAACGTAAAGGATCAAAGGAGGCAAAAGGAACAAGCAATCCACTCTCCGGTGTCCTCGGAAGACCTTTCCCCACTCATAACACCATAACAGAATCATATGACATAGGCAGAGAGACATGCCTGCTTCATTTCATGGACGGGAGGTCAGAAGTTTACATCAGGGAAGACAAGAAATAGGGGGAGGGGGAGGAGAGCACAGAGGGATTTCATGCAGGAAGTAAAGTGGTTTGGTGAGACTTATGCTGCATTACCCCGGCTGAGGCGTGACAATAAAGAACAATCTTCCTACAGTATTTATACAGGCATCCTTGCAAAGGGAGACAAGGCTTCCTCATGAGAAGAAATGGGGGGATACACAGAGAGAAGCCAACAAGAGATATGACACAGAGCAAACACCATATACAGCCGTAAATAATTTAACAACACGGGTTGGGGAAAAGCTAAATCACAACCGAAAGGACACCGACATGACGCAGAGGAGCATCAAATATGAATGCGGTAATGTCACTGAAGTGAGACTTTTCAAAGGTGGGAAAAGCTGGTATGGATTGCCGCTTTAAGTTTTACTGAGTCAGAACTTGTGGCAGCATCAGTTGTCTTGGTTTAGGCTGAAGTGGGCTGGTGATCAATTTGTCAAAGACTTGAATTTTTGTCTGAACAGCTCCCAGAATGGAATGCAAATGTAAATGAATGAGTGTGAAGCCTGGCTGCGGGTGAAACAGAGCAGGCATGCTTAATCAATTATCCGCGGGTAAATAAAGGCAAAACAAAGGTGGAGTTGTGATGAAACTCACCGTTTCTCTTCTCCCTCTGATAGGTTAGGGTCCTGCTCCTTGGGCATGTGTTCCATTCACCTTAATTCCATCCAGTGGCCAATCATGCGAGACTGAGGCGGGCCCCACCCTCGGATGCACACTTGTCATTCGCTGGTTGGGGGGGGGTCAGTCAGTGAGACATGACAGGGTCCCGTCCCGACCCGGGGGTCTGGGGCTCTCCGGAGGGAGTCCGCCCCCTGTGAGGCTGGCTGTGTGCTGGATGTTCTGCTGGAGCTCAGAGGGCTGGGCCTGGGGCTGAAGATGGAGATGGATCTGGACCTCAGGAGGGGGGAGCAGGATCCAGTCTGGAGGAAGAGAAGATTCAGATTTTTAATTTCTTTTTTTTTCTGGTATCACAGGTTATTTTTAACTTATCTCACAAAATGTGCCATGACAAAAGTCTTTCAAATGTCCTGTATCACTTCTTTGCTCACTGTACTTGATGCTGCATTCATACTGTACAAGTGCACCTGATTAAGAGATGATTAAATTCAGGATTGTTTAGACTCATCTGATCAAAAAATCTTGACTAAGCATGTAATTTATTACTGAGTCAGGCCAACAATGAGGGTCACGCAGACTCAACAAATTTTATGGTTATTCCATGTTTTTTTGGCTGTGGAGTTTTCATCCTTAATTCCAATGACAAGAATCATGTGGACTCAACCTTTCATGAATTTCATGAATACTATGTTTTAGGTCACTTGAGTCTAAAGGGCCTGACATCAATAGAATTTTGCAATGTAAGATCTAGCAGACAGACATGATGCCACCCCTTTGTCGAGGAAAGAAAGACAGCCTCGCACTCTACACTGAGGGACCAATTCACAAAAGAATTGAACAGCGTTCTCAGCTGCCAAACCTGTGCAAATAAGACGAAACAAAGCCATGTAATTCACAAAACACCCACAAAGGGTGAAATGCACCCCTAACTGTGCTGTGAAGCAAATGGTGCCACGATGTGCCCTTGCTATTTGCATTCAAATGAACTAAAATGCATGTATTTGGCACAAAATTGGCGCTTTGCTATGTAAATGAGCTTCATTGCAAATACAGTCCAATCAAGACCAGCACTAATAGTCACACACAGTTAGAGTGAAATTATTAGTGTCCTCAGAGAGTTGATGGTAATTGAAAAGCATTTATAAGGGGTGTCACGCCCAGACTTTCCGGTGATCATGGCAGCAGTGATTGCAGCCAGGTGAAGGCACTGTCATGCTAGAGGAGAATAAATTTTGATTTAACTGAGTCCCAAATTACTTGCAGATACAGGTTGCCAGGTCATACAATTCTTGTTATACTTGACAACATCAAGGATGACACTGAGCCTACCTACTGCCTTCCTGCCGCAAAGGCAACACTTATACTTTGCCACATGGTGTTATGTGTGGAGCAAGGAAGCAGAGTTGGTGGACCCAAACGAAGGAGGCCAGGCGAGCGGGACTGAAGTGAAGAAATAATATTTATTTTGCCGAAGGCATGTAACAACTGAGGAGCTCGGAATTCAGGAACACAGGAATACACGCAGGAAAACATAACAATGAACCGACAGAGACAGAAGTGAGAACCGGACTTAAATACAAACTGAACTAATGAGATAACAAGGTACAGCTGACAATACAGGAGAACAGAAGGGGAGCTGATTGGCTACGAGAACAGTGGGAACATATGGCACAGGGTAAGGGACAAAATTAAGACTAGTGAGAAGTCGGAGGAGGCCATATCCTTGCCGAAAGCCAGCTACTGATCTGGCCAATGACAAGCCGGAAATGGTAACTGAGAGGCAGCTGGTAGGAAATGAGAGGCCAACTATTCACCCTACCAGTGTGGTGACTCATCTGGTAACTCGTTTAACTTTGAAACCCACTGAATCGGCTACTGGTTTGGCTGGTGGCCGCCGAGGCTGATGACTAACATTTTGCGGCTAGCAATCTGCTGGATCAACTACCGGCATGTGCATCAGTTCTCTTAAAAAATGTTACTGATTAAGACATTTGTTAGAAGTCTTGTGGATGCAGTCTGAGGTTTTTAATATGATCATAATCAGCAAAAATCAAACTAATGTGTAAAATTGCCCAGCACTCAGCAGGTTAACATGAGTGCAATGAATTGTCTTGCACATGCCATCCACATGCATAAATCTGATATATGACAAACTACAAAAACTGCATACATGCGCCTTGAAACAGCACCTGCAAAAAAAAAGGGCCCACCCATGTATCACTGATCAAAATCAGTGCACTGGACCAAAGATATGAAGTCATAATGGTGTCAGTGACTACATGTGACCTTGCCTAAATGCTGCACCACATGTTGTGTCTACACTGTGCTACTGTCAACTCCTGTAAGCCTCCCATGTGAGCGATTCTCACATGGCGTCTAGCATTACATGACCCCCGGTCACACGACAAAGGAGCTTTTCCTCAAGTGCGCACAAGCAAGAGGGATTGGTAAGCTTCGAAAGTCAAGAATGGATGTAGTGGCCTCGGGGTCAAAGGGGAGTCTTACTCACCTTCAACCCCTTGGTTTTACAACTGGATAGTTCCTGGAATCTGCTTACGGAATGTCGCCTCTTATGTGGGGTTAAATACCTTTAAGACCTGCTGCTGACTCGGTAAGACTACGTGTGCATGCGTGTTTGTGTGTGTATTCTTGATCCATTAGCCCGTGCTTCAGCCCTCTCTTGTCCACACAGGGCTTTATTCCTTCCTCCGCTAATCCCTGGTTCAATGCCTTTCTAATCCTGAACAGTGGGATTCAGAGCATGAGAATGTTCTTAGACATGACTGATATTATTATTGCTTTTTCTCCTAATAGACAGATTATAGGCCATATTCAAACAACCTCCTTTTGCCTTTGAGGGAGCTTTTCACCCATTATACCATCTAAATGCTATTTTGACTAATAATACGGAAGGAAACTGATGCACCCACAAATATTTTCCTCTTGGTGGTATCCGCCAGAGAAAAAAAATCTAAAGCCCACCCTCAAATCAACTCAAAACGAGCAAGTGGAAGTAAGTGGAAGACATTTTCAAATATATTTGTTATGTTTTTTAGTGAAGGAAAATGTAAAAATGATGCTATAAATGTTTGTTACATTTATTATAAATATTAATTAGGCAAAGAATAACACCGTGGGATGTCACTACCACTTTTAACACTGTTTTCGGAGACGCTGATGATAATCCAATTGAGTCAATGAAGGATAGCCTATTGGTTGAGATGACAGACCCTGAAGCGGTATTTCTGCTGTGTTGTCTTTGATTTATGAACTGCATAACAGTGTTTGTGAAATGATAAACAGTAATTGCAAAGCACAATTATTTATTCATTTGCCTAGTAAATGTCAGCAATAATTTCATTACCATGATTATATATTGGACCAATAAAAACACACCTTGTTTTATAGTCTTCCAATCTGTTCGACTAGTGAGACACCGATGTCACACTGCATATTCTGCGAAATGATCCACATGTATGCAAGTGTGAGATTTATGAAGTGCTGGGACCTTTATTATGTTAACAAGTATTTAATAGCCGCATTAACAAAAATACTTATCTATTCATGACTTATCAGTGTGTGAGGTTGTCCCCACCTCTTCCAGTGGTGGAGAGGATTTACATCTCAAAGTAAAGGATGGCGGGAGGTCAAGTACCGAGACTCGATTTGGGGCTGTGATGCAGGCTGAGTCCTCCTTGACCCTTTTATACCATCTTTTCATTTGTGAGACAGATAGCTGCATAATATGCAAGGATACTGTAGTGTGATCTTTTTTTGCTGAATTTTGCAACTGCAACACGACTTGTGAAAAATGTGGATGCAGCTTTTTTTTTTTTTTTGGTATTGATTTCAAGTCTCAGCGTTTTTCACAAATGTTCAAAAACGCGCCTGGGAATGGAGAAAATGAGATGTTAATAGTTATGGTTTGCTTAGCTTGAATAAATTGAAAGGAATTGAGCACAATGAAAGAATAATTGAAAAGTATCTATTAAAAAATATATAAAATAATAAGTAAAAACTTTAAATAAATAAATAACAAAAACAGTATCTTCTTGCTTATTTGACACCGCCAGGGGTCAATATTATCATCTGGAAAATGCAGTCATAATATTAGAATTTAAATCATTTGGATTTATTTACTGTGCTGCTGTAGAGAGAAGCAGGTGCGATGAAGATGATGGTAGTGTTTCTAAATGGTAAATATCAATATTCTGCAGACTTTACAAGGTCATTTCTGTCGATCGATTCCTGCAACTTCACTAACACTGTGCTATGTTTCGTCCAGAGTGCTGTTACCAAATTTTATTTACCATACAGCACGCACTGCCAGACACACTTTTTCTCAAGCACACGCACACACAAACACACACGCATGCACACATTCACACATGGACACTCAAGGGCAGACAGCCACTCTGACACTAAGAGGACAAATTGTGATGTGATAGTGAATGGGACAGTAATGACATAAGCCCCAGAGGCCAATCACTAATAGAGTGGCTTTTATCAAAAGCCTTCTTTCTATCACATCGACTGCTGCAAGTAGCACTGCCTCTTCGCTATAGCTATCGCTTGTAAAACAATTTGCCGTTTGTCACACTCGGATGGAGGGGACAGCAGAGAGTAAGCGCTCATTGTTTGATTAGCAAATAGCAGATGATGATAGGTAAGAGCAAGTAAATAAATAAATTTTGCACCTTGCTCAAACAGGAACACATCGGCCATAAACGCTTTGTTTGCTTCCCCGTTCTCCTGTTTGGCCAGCTTCTTGTCCTGCAGGCTGCTTCCTCAGAACCAAAGAGGAACTGTTTTCTTTTTAAATTCACCATTTTGTACCAGCATTCAGCAATCACGTGGGGAGACATCCATTGTAGAAGAGGCAGAGATGCTAATTCCTCCGCCAACAGTAGACTCAGTAGACCATAATGCAATGCAGCCACAGGACATGTTGCATAATGGGAAAGGAGTACACTTGCTTGTTCTTGCTTTCAAATTGAAAAAAAAAAATTTGATGTCTCGATCTTGCTATTATTATTGCTCTCTCTGCCTTCAAGCATCACCCACAGCTCACCTGGACCAGGTTCAGGCACGTTCTCTGAGGCGTGTCGGAAGGCAGTCTGGGAAATAATAAAATCACTAACTCAAGTGGAGTTAGATGGGACAGTTTAAGTGAAAGTGTGTGCATTAAACAGGTAAATTACAACAATTCACAAAATAATTCCTGGAACACACTGAATGTCACAGATTTATGATATAATCCAGTATGAGAAGATCAGAGGGCAGATTTTTCCATTGCTTGTGTTTGGGTTTGGGCTGGGGATCAAAAATACTGTTGAAAAATACAGCTGTTAGCAGTTCTTTATTAGAAAAACATCAGAAAATTTAAGTTTTACTTGGCTAATAAAAATCTGCAGCCTTCGGTCTTGGTTAGGATTCAAATTCTACGTTTGTCTACCTCCCTCTCTGCAGGGAACCTCTATCTCACCAGTGCTCTCTACTCCACTCTGTCCTTGTCCAATCTCTCTGCCTCCCTCGCTCCCGCCCAGCAAGCCATGCCTGTGTAAAGATCACCTACATCCAATGCAAAGTGATAAACCTACAGTTTGTCAAGTGGCCGGGGGCCTGGAAAGCAGGAGATAGCACACTCAGGTTGAGGAAAAGGGGGTCAGAAAGAGAGAGGTAAGGTGAGAGCAAAAGAAAATCAGATAAAGAAAAAAATGATAGAAATGTACACTTTTGAGAAAGAGGAGAATGGGGGCAGAGTTGATGAGATGTAAACTGAGAGTTTGGTTTAGGTCATAGCTGGCGTGAAGACAAAGTATACTTACTTATCAGAGCTTTAAAAGCAATAACAGGAAAAGAACAGGGTGTGTCAAACGGCAGATTTATGGCTGTCAGCTGTTTTCTGAGTGTTTATGCGCATATAAATGTTTTGGGGAGCATGTGTGTGTTCTAAGTATTAATGACATAGCCATGTATGGTGTGCCTATGAGCTATAAACCATGCATATTCACATCTTAATCTCAGAGAAGTCACAAGTCCATGTCAAGTCTCAAACCTTCAAGCTGGAGTCCAAGTCATGTCTGAGTCCATAGGACCTGAACCAAAGGTCTGTCGTAACATTAAAGAACAAGATAAACTGTGTCCAAGATAAAGAGGGAAAACACAATAGATCAACTTCATTAAGTTCAACTGTTGACCTTATTGGGCCTCTCTTTGATGGTGAAGCATTAGCCGTTAAAACCCAGCGGTATCCTCTTTGGAGCGTGGCAGCCTGTTTTTGCAATTTTCGACCCCAGCATTATCTTGGCAATTAACGCTATCCTGGTGCTGTCTGTGGAGAGGGCGTTGGAACAGGAGTTAACGCCACTAGTGGGAGGAATACATTATTAACAGCTCTGGGTGAACTTTAACAAAGGCCAATCAAATCAGCTTCTCTCATTCCCTTTAAAAACAGTGCACTCCCCGCTAGGTGACACACACTGACATTTTCAAATGGATGAGATCAAGCTAGCCTCTGTGGTCTTCTTCTCTTCTTTGCATGCACAGTGCGCGCAGAATATACTTATATGAGTATACAGCACCCGAGTAAACTGCACAAGTCTGTTACCAGCATGTCCCTTTTTAAAGTGAATTCATGTTTCTGGAGATGGTTTCAACAGGGTCACCATGCTTTCTGTGCGTGATGATGCTGATGTCATATATTTGAGGACAATTTCTTCACACATAATTACAGTGTTAAAATGCGCACATAGTACCACAGTTACCAAATGTGAGGAAAGCAATAGTCTCTCTTACATGATTTACATGACTGTAGAATAAACCAACAACCCACAACTTAAGCAACCTATTATTTCAGTTTACAGAGAGAGATGTGGACATTTCAATTTACTTAAAAACACACATTTATATCCTGCCTGGCCACTATCAGGTCTCTCCAAAACAATTACACCATGTTCATCGCAGCTACAGGCCTTTATCTATTGGACATAAAAACCTCTGTTGGAAAGGAGAGGACGCACGCAGTTGCTCCCAGCGACCTGACGAGGATCCTTTTGGACGACGATGTGGAGTGACAACTGATGCTGTTTTCCAGATAATTCTCAAGCTGTATCCAAGCGGTTTGGTGTGCACAAAAGCAAAGACAGCTGCGTACGTCTATAAGAGCTGATGTGGGTTTACTTAGATTTACCTAGATTACATCTCGGGATCCACTTTAGATATGGTAACGGTGTGTGTATGAAAACACACACCATTTCCCTTAGTCTGAATAGAACAGCATACCAGTGCAGTTGCTTGCTATAGAAATGCAGTAAACCATAAGAGAAGGTTGGTTTGCGCAATAACACCCACTTAAAGCTGGCTCAAAAGTAGAGCCCATTGTTGCAACTTTTTTTTCCAGTGACTTTTACACACACAGTGCCTCGTTGACCACGGAGACTCTTACTGTTCATGAGTTTGAGCAAGTCGAAAATCAAAGAGGGAGGAGCTGCAAGTCAAGTCTATTTGTATGCGACTTAAGTCATATCTCAAGGATCTGAGTCGTATCTGTTTCATGCATAACGCTGTGTTGCCATGTCAGTGAGCATGCTATTATGCATCCGACGATGCCTTTATTTCATGTTGAGAAGGTGAGGAATGACCATGGAGGAATGTGTTCTTGGCTGACCTTTCAATGGCAGCTGAGTCTACAGCTATAACAGTGTCACTCCCAATTGTTAAGGGATAACAGTGTCAGTCATGCATGCAGACGTGTGTGCAAATGCGTGGATACACACACACACACACACACACTCTCTCACACATTAAATCAAACACACAAACTTAATATTCACATAATAAATATTTAAACTAAATATTTACTAAAATATTCACACACCTGCAGGTCAATATTTGAATACATGTAAGTTAAGCTGCAAACTTACAATATTTTTTTTTTAGAACATGTGCTCCAACTGTGCTTGCCCACCACAGGGTATACTGGTGGATGGAGGACTGGGAATAGTGGGTGAATCAACTTTAAAACTTGATATGTTGCTCAGAGGTCTTAAAATGGTTTAGCGATGATCTGTTATGTAAGCACTGATGAGAGGTTGCAGTGTCAGATGTAATCATGGAGCTGCAGTTGTGCTTGACAAATATATACATTTAAGCAAATGCCATATCATAAGTGTGCAGCCTCTGCTTTAATCATTCTAATAGTGACTTAAGTTTACAGGTGTGTGATTATTTTCTTTGAATATAAATTTGACCATGCATACTATCAGCTTTTTTTTTTTTTACTAGTGTTATAATGCTTTCATAACACACACACATGCACACACACACAGGCTTCTTGCATGGCTCAACTTTATGCACAGTGATTCTCTACCCTTTCAATCAATCCTCCAAATTTTAATTGGGATTGCAAAAACTGGCAGTGCCCCTTAAGCTGAGCTCGTCTTTAATTGCATGCTCTGAAATACAGACTTTGAAATGCATCAAAAGAATAACTAGTGAATGTATGCTGGCGCTCGAAGAAGCTCAGAATCAATTAAACATGGTCTATCTCTCTCTCCTCTGTTCCAGGCCAAAAAGATCGATGTTCCTCTGTTCTTCAGAAAGAGGGGAGAAAAAAGGTGGATGAATTCTTCAGTAAAAAGCAGGCCAATGGGAGATGTAGAATGGGAAGAGGCAGATGAGTTCAAGGATGTTGTGATTTGATAGGGGGAATCAGTTGAATCATTAAAGAAACGTGGCACTGAACCAAGATTTAGAAACTCTGTTACTCCTCAGCTCCTGTGCTGATGAGTTGAGTCCCTCAAGGTCATGTGCTCGGCACATTAGAGATTCCACCCCAGTCGTGTACTGCAACCTCAGCTTTGGTGATGGTAATTTAATGGAGCTAGCCCAGAGGGTTAACGGAGCTTAGACACTTTGATAGTTTTTAAGTGAGCTCTAGTATTGGTTATCATTACTGCTATTAGCTGTGAGAAAGCTGGGAAGGAGGGCAGCTAATATGAAACAGTGTGTACGATCACTCCGTATGTGTGTATCTTGAATGTGTGCTCTTGCCTGTCGGTGTGTACGTGCATGTGTGTGTGTGTCTACCACTGGCACATGAGCCTGTGTCCAAGAGTCCACTTTACCCTGACTGCCAGCTCCATATCTAAACTGTTTGAAAGGTCACGGACAGGAGCGAGCACACCCAACAGAAAACACTACTCTCATCCCCCAGCACAAACACACACATACACACACACACACACACAATCTCAATCTCAAATGAAACCACCAAGAGTGATCCCCTATGCTGCAACACCAATGTTGGTCAAAGATACTTTTGTTTACTTTTGTCCACATTGCACAGCCACATTCAAAAATGTATCTATATATTATAGTAAAAATAGGTGTTAAAATTATTTAAAATGATGTAGAAGTTAAATAATATTCCGCCTTGTAACTTAGTTTTATGTCACAAATAATTTGTAAATAATAATAATAATAATTTGGGAATTTTAAATAGTAGATATCTCATTTTGGAAT